>JAVQJG010159526.1:0-18567 GCA_036024015.1 Craterocephalus amniculus
TTTTCCCGACCCAGCACATTGTCTACATTTGTTTGTGTGTGTGTGTGTGTGTGTGTGTGTGTGTGTGTGTGTGTGTGTGTGTGTGTGTGTGTGTGTGTGTGTGTGTGTGTGTGTGTGTGTGAGAGAGAGCTGCTCTCGTATCCTGATGGCAATATTATCTGAAACCATTAAGTTATTTACACAATGTCACATTGAGCATAGCTGTGTATGGTATGTCTAGTCCAGTGCAATGGTTGTTGCTTTTACATTGTGCAGACAAGGTGGCTAGATGTATAGTCCTGGATATCTCTGAGGGATTCGCCAATCCTGGTTACATACAAACATATCATACAAAAAGCCAGAAATTTTAAAGCCCTGTTGGTCTTGTTTTGATTTTATTGTTGGTTTCTTACTATTTTTTTTGGGAAGGTGTCTTTGTTCAGAGTCCTTGTGTGTGTTTTGTTTTAAGCTAAGTGTGTGTAGTTTTGAACATTGTGTTTAATCTCTGGCCTTTTAGTTTCCAGCATGTCAATCACATTGCTCATCAAGCAGAATGTAATCCGCAAACTATGCCCTGATGATCCCCCACCCCCCAAAGTTGTTTACAAGACATCATTTATGTTTCACACGCCCCCCCTTTTTAAATTGTTAAAGCCCTGCCTTTGTTTAAACTTCTGTGATCAGTCGTTTCTTTGAACCACAAAGGCTTGAAATGGTGACCCGTATGTCCGAACTCTCCCATCTCCCCGACTGCTGCACAGAGCAATAGACTAAAACGCGCCGATCCTCCAGCGTTCACATAACGAGACGAATTAAAGACAGATGCACAGTAGAGCACTTGGCCGTGGTGATACAGATGCTAGCCTGACACCACCTCAGACAGCAACATATTACCTCTACTCTCCTCACATTCACTCATGATGTGTATTTTTTTATATTATTTTCTTTGTGGACATAAATACACATACTTGTTAAATATATTTTTTTCATTGTATAGAATCACGATTTCAAGCCTTTTTTTCTAGTTTTCTTTTGCTTTTAATTAAAACCCAGACTGTAGCTGTTTCTTTGTTCCTTTTTTTTTTTTTTTAGAATGAAAATGACTAATAAAAAGCATGGAGAACTACTCTTTAAATGGTGAGAAATAACCTATTTATTATCTTTTTTTTGTTTGTTTTTTTGTTTTTTCTGACACCTGTGGTATGTTTTGAGTTTGAAGTTGGTCTCCGCTGTGTAAATTTCCCTCCTTGTAATGCGTGAAAGAGACATACTGTACATAGCTCTGTAAATAAAACCTCCCAGGACGTTTTGCACCCTCCTCTTTGTACTAGTCTGAAAAATTGCGTAGAATGTGGGGTTCTAACAGCAACGGGCTGTGTGCGCTTGCTGCAGGTGATTATGATGTAACAATGTAACTTTTTTTTATTATTATTTGTACAATGTAGTTTATTTGTGTACATATTGTTGGAGCAGCTAAAGGGGTGGGTGGGTGGTATACTGTGGGGGGGGTTGTTAATGCTATCGTCAGTGCTGTAACAGAACTTTCAGTACTTTCACCTCTAGCTGTTGTTGATTTCCTGCAACAAAAAAAGCAAAAAGAAAGAAAAAAGTTTTTAAAAAAAGTGAAGAAAAAAAGACAAAAAAAATTTCAATGAGAGAAACTGAAAATGAGTGTAGGATTTAAGGGGGAGGGAGGGGGGAGAAAAACTGAAAAGTAAAAATTGTTATTTTCTACCGTTGCATGTACAGAGAGCGCGAGAACTGCTGTTGTTCCTCAGAGATTATGTTCGTTAATAAAACTTTGAAATATTATCGGCTGTTTTCTGGTTCTTCATTTTTGCGTGAATTTTGTGTGAAAGCTGGATTTCCACATCATACAGATAACAGTTTAGCGGTGTTTGCTCTTTAAATTTGAAGAAGAGTAAAATTTCTCTCAGATGGGCGAAATCATGATGGAGAGCCAGTGAGTCAGACATGTTTCTGCTGTTAGCTGAGATGTTTACCGTAAGCAGGAGAGGTTTCACGCTGCAGCATTGAAGTTCTTCTACGACGTTGTTGCCAAATATGGCACATAAAAGCAACCTGTCACCAGGAGGAGTTTAGAAACTGGATCTGAATGTCTGGCATAGAAAGTCATGAGTTTGGAATGGTGTGCGGGGAAGTCCTCATCATATCACCTTAATATTTCTGTTTCTGTCCTGCGTTTAAGTCTTAAACCACCATTATCTATTTATAGACAAAGATTGTTTTTTATTCTCTATTTTTTATGGGAATAAGTTTTAGAAGCTTTTTAGGGACTCTGGACTTTCTTTTCTTCCTGTTTCTTGTTTCCTCATAGTTTTTATCCAGACAACACCAGAGTTCCAGCTAAAAGCTCTTCAGAGTTTAACTTTGCTATGTCATGTTTGTCAGATGATTACCTTTGGTGGTTTTACTTCTGTCACCATTCATAAGGCAGAAAAACCTGTTTTTGACATTACAGTTACAGGCTACAGCTGTTCCTTGAAAGCTGGTTTGCAGTGTAATTAATTATTCATGTTTTAGAGTGAGATTAACTAAACAAGATAGTTGTTGAGATCAAAATTGAAATTTAATAAACATTTCAAAATCTCCTTTAATAATTTATTCAATATTTTCCACACTCCTGCCATGCAAATAGGAAAAAGTATTAGTGTTAGTTATTTTGGGGGTAAATAAAGATTTTGATATTTCAAACAGCTGAGTTACATAGTTTTTTTTCCCAAAATAAGAACCTTGATGAGAGTAGTAGTAGATCAGGAATGAGTTATTCATGTTTTGACTTTAGATGTATGAAATTAAAACAGGGTGAAATATGGGGCCTATTCAAGGGATTTTGTACTAACATTTTAATATTTGCACTTTATTTTTTGTCTTTTTTATTACCTCTACCAAGGGGCAGAGGTTTTGTGTTCAAATACATTTGTCCGTCTGACAGACATTTTGTCTGTCTGCTTGATTTTGATCAATTTTGAGGAAATCTCTGAAATGTTATGTCACAACGAGTCGTTGTTCCTCAGTGTGCACTCATAACAAAGATTGATTGGTAAACATATTTTCTCTTTACCTGAATATTTAAGTAAAGATGACACAGCTTCAGTTAATTTGATATTTGGTTTATTGGTAAATTGTGCATGTGGTTTATGTGATAGCAGAAGCCAGAACTCTTCCATGGGGGCTCACCTGTAAAACAAAAGGTAGAAATGACTGGTTTGGCTAAGAACCTATGAAAAGTGCACTGTGTTTTTAAGGAAAACAGTAAATAAGGTGTATTTTTGTATATTTGTACTCTGGCTGTTCTGTCTCCCAGGAGTGGTGGGCGGGCAAAATATGTCTCCAGGGGCTCATGTGCCTTTTATTGCTTCCGGGGGAGGGATCTTAAGATTTGAATTAGGTTAAGGGGGAGTTTAATGGGAATTGTTTGAGTCTGAGTTTATATAAATGGATGTATAGTTTTTGTAAAACTTTAATGTAAATATGCTTATTATTTCTTTGTATATATCTGTTGGGTAAACCTGGGTCGATGGTATAGTCCAATTAAGCTGGGCTATATATAAGCAGTAAGTTTTAGTCATTCTTGTTGGGTTGGTGTAAGATGTCAGTACAAGAAATGTGTTAAAGTAAAGAAAAGTCACGTCCGGTCATTATTTCTCCTGTGCTGCTTTCTCCATGAGTTTGGCCTCCGAGACTGTGAACTGAAACGGGCATGGTATAAGGAACGACTGATTAGATTCCGGGGGTTATCCGGATCACCACCTACAGTTGACCCGTCAACATTGCAGTACCCCCAAGAACCACCAGAGGGGGGTAATTTAACACCCTGCCAACAAAAAACTGTAAAAGAGATAAAGGTGTCATTTAAAGATGACATTTTTTTTATTTGAGTCTTTACTATTCAAAGTAGACCTCAAATAAATAAATAATTAGCATCTTTACATGAGCTTGTCAAAGACTTCCGAGCTTACGCCATCACTTATCAGTTAACATGATTTAAATAATTTGATAACAAACCTTCATATTTTTTATCATCTATACCTTTTTTCACTGTTTACTTATGTTCATAAATTTGAAACAGGCCTACGTATCTTTAAGTAAATGAAAAATAAAACAAAGGAACGTCTGATGAGATGTGCAGCTTAATTGTATAATGGGAAATTAAGTAGCCTATCTAAGACCAATTTTAGTCCCTGTGGTCAGATCTGATGGGCGCATTTTTCGCAGCCTTCGTGAGGCTGAATTTGGGATCAGCGCTCCACATCACGCTCAGCTGAGGCTCGCGGAGTTGGGCTGACGGGTCATTCCGCCTGCAGCTTCCCGGTTAAAATGTTGGATGTTAACCAGAGATGAGTCAGTGCCTCTGACGGTCAGGTGTCACGCTGGGCGATCCCCAGGCTGTGTGGCCCGCAGACCCCGCCCTCTCCCTGCCTACCTGCTGCTGCGCCGCGCAGCTGTGGAGAGTGCGCACTTACTGCGCCATGGCTCCAGGAGCGTCCCCCGCCAGCTTGCGCTTTCTAATGGATTACGAGACCAAAGTTTTCCCCCACGCCGGCGGCTACGGGCGGTACAACCGGATCGTGGTGGTATTCAGCTGGTTCCCCACCTTCGCCGTCATGCTGAATCTCTTCAGCGACGTGTTTTTCACTCTGATCCCGGAGTCGTACCACTGCAAACCAGACCCGACGCTCCTGCCCTCCACTTTCCTCCTCAGTAACTTCTCCAAACAGGGCTACCTCAACCTGACCATCCCCTGGGTGAACGGCTCCCTGAGCCACTGCGAACTTTTCAATTACTCCTCCAACTCGTCTGACTTGTCCGGGAAAGTGCCGCGGGAGAGTGTGTCCTGCACCAAAGGGTGGGAGTACTCCAACGTGGCGGGGCTCCACAGCAACTTTGTCACTGAGGTAAGAAGCTGATCAGCGTTATCACTGTTTGTGTGTATGCGCGCGTGTTTATCTATGAGCTGGAGTGTCAGGAGTCAGGATTCAATGACATTTGTTAGGAAAATAAGTGATGTCTAGATCGACTGCGGGTTTTGCGTTGAATTGCCTTAAGTTACAGGTTTGTGAACTCCCCCCTTTTCTTTTTTCGGTTGTGTAACACGGTTAATTAAATAGTTTAGATTTGCTTTAAGATGGTAGCTGAGTTTCCTGCTGGGTTATCTAATGTGTGTCATGAAGACGTCTGCTCTCAGCTCCCAGTCAAATGACTCAGTTTGAACTGTTATAACTTTGTTGTTGCCCTGAAACAATTTTCACTCACCCAGTTCTCCAGAGTCACAGTTAACAGTCCCAGCAATGGACAAAGCTTCTCAGCACTGTGCACAAGTGTTGAGCCAGCCCTAGTTCATTCATAAGAACTAGATTCAGTGATATTCTTCAACATGAAATGCAGTGAGGACAAAAACAGTTTGAGCCTTTCTAATCAGCATGAAAGTCAGTGTTGATCACAGCCTCTAAAACAAGCTTTACCATTTCTTTATCTCCTGACTTCTTGCATAACATTTCGAAGCGTTTCCGTTGATGCTGCTGTTCTTTGTTCTGCTTCCTGTTTTCTGTCCAGTTCTTGTGTTATTTGCCATACCTCTGCCTTTAAACCCTCTTCCCTTAGTTTTTAATGGCTTCCTTAAGTCCTTCCTTTGGGACAGTTTCTGATGAGGCATCGGTGAGCAGTAGCTGGATCTCTCAGATCTAGTCTCCATCTCCTTTACATGATTTCCACTTGTCCTGTTTCCTCTGCGTATTCTCCAGGAAACACTGCACATTGTGGCAAGATGTAACAAGTTTCCTCCCAGTATGTTTTTGGGAATCACCCCATCGATGCAAAAATACTATTTTATATCTGTCACAGCTAATTGAAATGGTAACAAATTAGCTTACATGTTGCTAAAGCCTTGTTGTAAAGCTTTGCTTAGTGGTCACTATGTGCAGAGACATTACACAAGTGTGGCTTACTGGAGGGAAATGGGGTTCGCTCGAAACTTTTGCACAGTACTGTTAATGTCATTTTTAAAGCCTCTGTTGACTCTGAGGATTGATCTGTGAAAAGATCAAGGGTCATGGGGTTTGCATTCAGATCCAGGGTAAGATCTTTTGTGTCTCACAGCTAGCACCTGTACTCGCACACCGTGCTCACTTTTAGGGTGTTGTTGTGCAACATGTGTAAACAAGCGGCCGAGTTTATCTTCTTTCCAGTCGTGCCGCTCGATGATCCAACCCTCTCTGCAAACACTGTCATCAGACTCCACTGAAATCCATTTCTCAGTGCGACCTGGCGCAGACACTCCACATACACACATGTTGTTTACGTAGGTTAGCCTGCAGCAAAGGGCCTAACTCTGCCGGCCCCGCAGTGCAGAATCTGTTCTGATGAGGGGAACAGAGTCATTACGTGCAATCGCCCCTCAACTTGTCCTCAGATCGTTGTCTGTTGCTCCATCTGTGACAATCTGTGGCGCTGGGAAGTCTGGAGCATCCGAGTTCCTTCCTGAGACCCTGAACACCTCGACCTCCAACAACGGCTTCCTCTGCCCATGATGTCATTCATGGGGACAAAGGAAAACTGCAGCAACGGAAAACTGAGCAGAGCACGAACTGGCGCAGAGAAAAATAACAGACACTCCTCGTGTAGTTGTCTGCTCTGTGAGCTGGTGAATAAATGTTTTGTTCATGTAAGTTGGTGTCCGCCTGCAACCAATCCCTCTCTTCCTCAGCTTTTGTCGTACTTTTTTTCCACACTTAACATACACCCTGACTGTTTGACCTCTTTCTATGCTCCTGATCATGCTGGATTACCAGGTGTGAGAAGAATGTCCATGTTCACCGTATGTTCATAGATGATCAAGTCAGTTCATCTTTAATTTCACGTCACCTCTAAAATAACTGAACGGTTAAGCTTGGGATAAACACTTACTGTTTTTCTTCTCATTTTATTGTCTAGTTTCTGCTGCACTCTAGAAAAGCTGGAGCATGTTGAGTTGGTGGCAGTGTGCAGCTTTGGCATGAGATGGCAGCAATGCAGCTTCACAAACACAATTTTTCCTCCATAAATAACCTGACAGCGAAGATGATCTGATTGTGTCTTAATGTGAAGAGGATGATGAAGGAGGCTGTTTCAGGCCATTGAACCAGAACATTTAGTGGTCCATTCATGGATCAGACACCTCTTTTGTTTTGTTTTTTTGTGGTTAATCACCTTGTGAGAGTCTGTTATGAAATAAGGTTTTAAACATAATGACAAGATGCATTTAGTCTTATCTTATTGTCTTATCTTAATGTCTTGCTCTGCCTCTCTTTTGTTCCTTCCTCTAAGGTCTTCTAACGTTTCTTTGCTGTATGTGCCACAGTGTGTGTTCAAACAGCCAGTTTGTTTACATCCTCTAAGAAACTCGGTTAAGAAATACAGTAGTTGTACAGTGCCATTTTTCAGCAGCAACGGCTTCAGAAATGCACAAAATAGATGTCACTACATTTACATAAGAGTTTTTATTACTCTTTAATTCAGAATAAAAGCTGAATTAACTTTAAAGAGATTAAATTAAATTCATGAAAATGCAAAATCGATCAACTCATTCAGCTGTTAATGGATTACAGTTTCTCTGCTCATACTTGTTCCCTCCTCCTGTCGCCATGACACACACATGGCCGCCGGAGGCAAGTGTTGGACACGAGCCGAGTCTGAAACTCGGCTCGGACTGATACAGTCTTTATTATTAAATGTTTATCATTACCCTAAAACGGTGTGTAGCTTGGTTTCACACTAATGTTGTATTTTAGCAGATGATGTCATCCATTTAGCTGAAATGCAGCATAAATCCAGTCATCAATACACATCCTGGTTTTAAAAAAGAAAGTCACCACCCGGATTTATTAGAGAATTACTGCAGTGATTAATTTAAGTTTCATCTGCTTAGCATATAATTTAACTCCTGACTGATGAAGCGAGTCACTTATTACTTTAATAATAGACCATACTGCACTGTACATCCTGTGGAAATATAGTTGCTTTCTCTCAGAAAGGTCTCATTATTATCTGCCTCAAGCAAATATAGCATCTAAAGAGATTAAAAAAACTATAAAACATGTAAAAAATATAAAACAGCATTTTTGTCAGAAGTAAATAATGAATGACCATGAAATTACATTAAAATGACTTCAAAATAAAATGTTTTTAGTAAATGTATTTTTACATACACTGCCAGGAAAACTGGAGGCATTGACACCAAACAGCTGTGTAGCCTATAAATATCAGCCCAGCTCTTTAGCCTGCTTAGGAACATAAAGATTGGACACTGGAACTGCTGGAAAAGGTCTTTCGGGGGAAAGGAAAGCAGAGGATGAAGTGTTGACTCCATCAGGTTTAATTCCTACAGTGCAAAACCTGTCGCAGCAGCCTGATGATTGCCGATTGTTTCACTTGTTTAGAAAGTTAAGTGGCTGAAAATGAGGTCAGGTGACTTCATTTTATGAGAGTGCCAGAATACTTTGGGAACAAATTGTGAAAGAGTGGTTCAAGCAGCATGAGACGGGCCAGTAACCCCATGGGGAAACTGGGGGATGTCCAGAAGAAGAATTCACAAAGCATTGATACAAAATCTCAGCGAAAAGCAGAATTAAACTTAAATGTTGTCACATTGCATGAGCATAACGGCTAAGGCTGTCTATATTCACAGCTAAAATACATATGTGCGTGAGTTTTGATTGTTTTGAAGTTTTTCTCATCCTCTCTGTGAATACTGCTGCAGAGTCAGACAGTTTAGTTCCTCTGTGTTTCTGTAAAACACTGACTGTAATTCAACACGACAACCTCATCCAGCAAACTAGTGGAGACAAAGGAGGATGTTGAGAAATGGCAAATAATTTTTCTAGCATGCTAGCATGACTGGTGCCAACCTGCCACAGAGCTGCTGGCAACTTTGAGCACTACTTTGTTCTAATGCAATAACGCTGTCAGCAGGCATCTTAACTCAATAAAGAACGACATGATCTGCATTCCTGCTTCCTCACAGACCTCCCTGTTACTGCTCGCGTTGTATTTTCTGCATGTTGCACACTCACATTCAGGTTAATGCAGCATGTTGGTGGCAATCTGTTTACGAACTTTTAAGTATTTGATCGCACGCATGAGTTTTACAGTTTTATCTAAATCTTTAAGATTTAAGTGTCGCATACTTTAGGGGTTTTATTTTGGTTTCCCATATTCCAGGTGCTGGTTTTTATTTAAAGGAAGTCAGTGTCCTGGGATTATTCAGTCTGTGATGAAGCTTTGAATATATTAAAAGATGTGTGGCTGCTTTAAGATGCTGTGAAATGAGAAGCTGAGTGGCAGCTGCTGTGGAGCCGAACAGCGATGCTGAAATTCAAATCCGCAGGACTAATTTGGAGCAACAGTCCTTCAGTAAAGAGAACACGAGCACTTAATATGTGTTTATTCCCTGCTGAAAGTAGTCCTTAACAAATGTACCGTTTACTTTTGTTCTTTTAAAGAACTGATCTGATCAGCTATATTAGGGATTTAGGGCTTTTAAAAAAAAAAAGAATAATTCACTGATCATTCAGTGATCTCTGCAGATCCACAGATAATGTTGCAAACACATCCTTGCCTTTTGAATATGTCTAAAAAAAGTCTGCTGCTGTATAAGTGTGAAATCTTTTACAGACTTGTCGGTTGGTCAGCTGCTCTGACCAAATGAAACACAGTTTTTAAGTCTGTGAAATCTTCCTCCATGTGGTCAAATCTGAGTTATGCCCTTTTTTAAAAGTGTGATAAGCTGGTTATTAACATGTTAATCAGGAAAAATGAATGCAGGCAGCCTTGTCAGTGTGGCTTGAGTGAATAAAGACTTGGTTATTTCAGGATTTGCTAAAAAAAATTTTTATTTAAGATAAACACCCCGATTTTGAAAACAACTGGTATCCTATGATAATTATTACAGAAGAGTGGAAGGGCTGTTAAGAGGAAAAAATTTGACTCTTGAGAAATGAAAAACAAAAATCCACCCTAAAAATTCTTTTTTAACGTTTTAGGAAAATTCTGTCTCTAATCTCAGAATCCTGAGAAAAACTTTAAATTTTCAGTAATGAAAATATAAATGAAATAAATTCTTATGAATATTTTTTTTTTGTGTGTGTTTGCAAAAATGTTTAAATCTCCAGCCAAAAGCCAAAATTCTGACTCTTTTTCTCAGAATTCTATTTTTTTCTTCAGTGGCTTCAATACTTTCACATAAAATATAAATAAAACAGAATATAAAATTTGGAAATCTAAAAAGATTTCACATACAACAGGATTCTCACTGTTGCTGGGAGAAAAAGGAGGTAACCCAATGTTACAAGTGTTGCCTGCAGGTGGAGCCAAGATGTCTGCCTTTAACCCTGTAACCACTGAGGATATGGTCATTGTCTACTGTAGCATGCGTTAGCATTTATTAGCGACAAATCCTGCTGCAGGCTGATCTGGAGCTGAGGGCATTTCAGATGTTACCAGCTTGGTCTGCTGGCTAGAGTCTGAAGGCGTCCTGTCCTTAGAGCCTGGGGGAGGGGTCCTGCAGGCTGAAAGCCGAGGTGGTGACGTGTGACGTGGCCTGGCTGGGAGACGGCAGTGTGACCTCTTCAGAGGCCGGGTTGGAAGAGAGAGATGAGGGGTGTCCTGCAGTTTTATCCAGAGGCTTCAAGATGTTGGAAAGAAAGTCTTGTTACCTTTCACTGGAAATGTGTCAGTTTTACTCCATGAATCAATTCTTGGCTTTGTGGTGTCCCAACCTTAGTCCCCTTCAAAGTGCCCAAACATAAGAACCGGACGACATATGTACCATAAATGGCTTATATATAGGTTATACAACCACAGATGCTTCCATCCAGGTGCTGCATTTTTCAGGACACTGGTAGAGTAGAGGAGCTGCTGGACTGTCCTGCCTGCAGTCCGGACCGGTAACATTTAGTGCTTCTAAAAAGACCCAGGAGTCTTCTATCAGACAACATTCCCCTCCAAACATCTTTCCCTCTCACATGTTTGCAGACGAGAAAAGATGGGATGATAACTTTTGGTAAAGTGGCCTTGTCACACCTGTCACACTTTGCCATCAAACTCAATATGAGCCGATTTTTCTCCATTAACTGATAAAATGTCTCACTTTCAGCATTTTATATATTTGTGAGATTTGCAAATTATTGCAATCTCTTATTTACATTCACCGGTGTCCTAGCTTTAAAGTCTGTAGATGGCAAACTTTTCAGGTTTTCTGCAGACACGGTGGTGATGAGGACATGCTCATTAAGCACTGTATTTTACCAACATTACACGTTCCACCTCAGCTTCTTTTGCTGTCTGAGTAACTTTTGTGTCTGCTGTTAGAGCCCAGATAAGCTGGCCTCCTTGTTGTTGGTGAGTTTGTGTTTGCATGTGTGTCAGCGCTCATCCTGCTCTGCCTCTGCAGTGGAACCTGGTTTGCCGTGACTACTGGCAGATCCCTGTGCAGCACATCTGCTTCATGACTGGGTGGATTGTGGGATACGTCCTTCTCGGTTCATTATGTGACTGGTAAGGTTTCAATATTAAATGAACACAAAAATAAACTTCACATGAAAATAAATATTTTGGGATTAAGTAAAAATTTTGGCTTTTATCTTTGATTGTGCAAAAAAAACACTTGTGTTTTCAGGCTAGGTCGTCGACGGGCCTTCCTCCTCTCCATCACTCTGTCCAGTCTGTTCGGCGTGGCCGTGTGTCTGTCCAACAGCGCCGTGGTCTTTCTCCTGCTTCGTCTTGGTCAGGGCACCATGCTGGCCGGAGTATTTGTGTCCTCGTATATTTCCAGTAGGTATCCTCCTGCAGTTGTTTTGTTAAGCAAGCACAGGGATTCAGATGCTCTTTGCTTTGACATTTGTTCAAGAGATTTCTTCAAATAATACAGTGGTTCCCAAAGGTTTTCGACAACAATCAAGTCAAGCCCCCCCATCACACCAAACGCACCCGATGCGTACACAGAAACATAAAGAAAAGTGCCATGAAGCTGTCTTTAGTTTATGGGCTGATACTTGATATGTCAGAGTCGAAGGGAATTCTGATTTCCTCTGCTGTAGTGTTTTAAATAGGTAAACTAAGTTATTTCTATGACTTTAGAAATAAACAACTGAACAGTTTATTTCTAAAGTAATCAACATCTTTTCTGTGGATAAAAATCCCAAAGTGAGACAAACAACCCGCTGTGGTCTCTCTTTTTTACCCACCAGTGACCAGAACCGTTACCTGATCAAGCTCAGGGACAGATATGCCTCCTGATAGTTTATTATTTCTATTTATTGTCTCTCTTTGTTGATTGTTAATGGTTTTGCCCGTTAGTGGGCCTACTTCAAAAATGTTTTTCTAGCAGTGCAAAGTTCACAAAGAAGCAATAGAAATCTAACTTAAAAAAAAAAAAATCAGCAAAAGAAAAAGTAACTGGGCGAGTAATAAGTAGCACACGATCTTTAGTCTTTATTCATTGGAGAGGCAATCTGCTGTGTCACTGGGGAGCAGTGCCTTCAGCTCACATGCCCTTAGTCATGCTTTAAATACATGTCTCATCAATTTGCCTTACATTTTTTTCTTTTTAAGATTTTTTTCACTAAGCAGCCATTGTTTCCAGTACTGTCAATGTGTATCTTTACTTTCAGAAAATCAAATCTTATGTAGAGATTACATAATGCTAATGTGATAAATCAGTCTTGTGACTCAGAGTAAAATCAGATGTCGTCATGTTCATACTGTTTGTTGGCTTACTATCTTCATGCTTAACGTGGAAAAAGCTAACAAGAAGAAAGATTAGATCTAAAGATCATTACTGAATAATATGCCCAACAAATATCCGGCTAAGTACCACATTACCTTGTAAAATCTACAAATCATGTACATTCTTATCTTATCTTTACTTCAAAAGACACAAACAATTGAATTCAGACTTTTAGTGCTGATGTGTTAAATTCACAAACACCAACTAAAGTCGGTTTAAAGTAGATTCTTCAGTAAATTATGCAGAACGATCGAATTTTTGAACCTTCTGAAGGTTTCTTTTCTAAGCTTCGCTTTAGATGTCCTGTTGTGTCTCTATTATGGAGATGAAGGCAGCAGAGATAAAATCACACAGGGTCTGCAGATGATCTGTAATTGACCCTCTGTCCATCTCTCTATTTTTTCCCCTCGTGACTAAGAAGTTAGATAACTTCTTGCGAGCCTCGCATCACTCGGTCACTGATAGCGTAACAAATAAGTTAATTACTTCTATCAGATCATGTCCATCCATCAGGCCAATGAGCAGTTAACTATATTAAGACTAGAACACAGCGAATGTACAGAAAATATATTCTTAGGCAACCTCCTGATTTTACTTATTGTGCTATGAGACATGAACCTTTCTGTGCTGAGTTTGAAGTGGTCTTACAGTCACACAACGGCCCGCGCTGACTTGTCTAAGGAGGAGTCAGAAGTCTGTTCACATTCTTTAAATGCTTAAGAAAAAACTTCAGTGCTTATTTCCTTTAACATAGAAAGAACTGGAAAACCCTTTGCAAAGCGAAAAGAGACAATTCTCTCCCTCATGTTTCACAGCGAGGCTTGATTATATTTGTCTCGTTATAATAAATGTGATTTGTCTTGGTTTATATGAAGCGACTGTGAGCAGCTCATAACAGCAACATGCTTAACATCAGTCGCTTTTGTTTCAACTTTTTACGACGCAGCTTGAAATTAAGTTCATATTTTATATCTACGATTATATCTTATTTGTAACAATGTGATAAGATTAAATCAGAAGAAGTATTTAAAGCCTTTTCTTTATTGACGAAGAAATGTAGTTTCTGTGCTGCAGACTCTCATCGCAGCTTAGTACAAGTGTGGTTAAGAAGGAGCTTAAGAAGAGCCAATAGGAGGTGCTAATATGCTAACATTAAATCAAACATGATCAGTAATGTAGAAGTTTATCCTTCCCTATTTGGAATGAATGAATAAATGAATGTATGAATATACAAGCAAAGAGTGAAATATATAAGCAAAAAAGAAAATCCCATCAGCAATTTTAGCTTGTAGGATTGTTGTTTCCTCCATCTAGTAGCTAAAGCTTCTTGTTGTGGGAACTTCTCTGCATGCGCTGCATGTGATTGTTTGGGTCGTTGCATATGTGTAAGTGTGAAACTGTGAAGGCCAAGCCAAAGCTTTCAGTTCGAAGCTCTTTTCAGTTTTCAGGTCTGATTGTTGCAGACGACACTGAAACATCAGCAGTTAATGAAGTTGTCGGGCTCTGCGTCCCCTAAATATGACATATTATAAAAAATGTTACATCTTTACCCTTCAGCAAGATCAATAGAACAAAATATGGCATTTCCTGAGTCTGGTGTGGATTGTTGAGTTTGTTTAGGATCATTATCCTGTTGTATTCTCCTTTGTATATTTTCAATGTTTTAAGAGATAATCCAGTTTTTCCCTGCAGAAAGTTGCTGGCGTTTCATAACTCTGTTCTTCCACCAATACAACATTCCTTATGTTACCAGCTGTGTAACTTTCTTTACCACGATCACAGTGAGATAGGTTTTATTTTCATGAATTTTCACCTCTTTTACTTAAAAAAACAGCTTTGCTTGTTGCAAGGATTTCCATTTGATCTTTCTGCACAACTTGTTTCAGTTTGTTCTTTAACTTTGGTGAAGTTTCAATAAGGGCGGAGAACAAAGTGTCCTTGTTTTTTAACTGGATGACGGCTGTTTGCTAGAAAAACACTTGCTTGGATTTGACCAGTGAGGGAATTCAGCTGTTAAGCTGCTGGATTGTACCGTAGTTCATGCCTCCTGGCTGTGCTGATGCATGTATTATTGTCTCATCTACAGCAGGGGTGGGGAATCATGGTCCTCAAGAGCCGCATTTCTGCAGGTTTTCCCTCCTCCAACACACCCGATTCAAATCAAATGGATCCAAGAACCAATCGCAGTGGCTCATTCATTGAAATCCGGTATGCTGGAGCTGGGATGGATGGAAAACTTGCAGGATGAGGGCCAAGGTTCCCCACCCCTGATCTACAGTCTCTCTAAAAAAATGGGCTGCCGAGGAATGAAGCAGCATTCCTACGAAGGAGGATGTCCATTCCTGAGTAGGAGGAGGTGATGCTAGGCAGTGAAGTATAACTGAGGTAGGATTCTGAACATACTCCCACATTCCTGTTAGTTTAGGCTCAGATTAGGTCCAGATGCAGTTTTTGGGTCAGTCTGATGTTAAGCTGGGTGAGATAAAGCTTAATTGAAAGTTTTTCAGTGATGTCTTCCCAGTGCTGCTTCTCCACAAAGAGCAGAAAACAATAGCAGGACAGGACTGAACACGGGATTTGAGCAGGAAATGAGTTTGTCACCGCCTCCCATGTTCAGCCACACCACAGCTGGACAGGAAGGAGGTGCGAGGAGGGTAAAGTAGAACCATGAACTGCATGAACAGCAGACTCCAAGTTTAATTCAGAACCCTTTTGCTGTTTTATTTAGGTTTTTTTTTTAAAAATAAACCTGCCTGTTTTCAGATGTTTTGCAGAATTCAGTCAAATTTACTGAGAAAATGTAAAGAATGTGGAGAAAAAAGAAAAAAAGGACTTCACCTCTTCTGACTTATGGAGTTTAAACAGAGGGATGACAGGAAGGTCCTCTACATAAGGTGCTTTGTTCATCATTGTGGAACGACAACTGAAGACTCATTTTTTGTGATTTGTCTTTTATTGTGTTACATTCATCTGGAGCAGATGGGACATGAACAGTGGAGGCTGAGATGAGTCTCTAACTAAAACCTCTGAGAGCTGTTCTTATGATTGGAAATCACAGCAAAACCACTGTTAAGACTGGAAGAAAACCCTTTAAAAATGTATTACATTGGACATGAGGCACTGTGTTGTATTAGAGCCGCAACTGCACACATGTGACCTATGCTAGAGTCAAAAATATTGATGAAATTTATAATGATAAATGTTCTAAGGGCAGGTATATCTGAGAAAAAAAAGGATGCTGTTAAAAAAAACTAAACAAAAAACCCTTTAAATGTTGAAGGGTGAATTAATCAAAGGGAAGCAGAGATCAAAATATCAGCGAGTTCTGCAAACGAGCATCACACTGTGGAAAAATCAGAAGAGAAGGAGATGTTGTTTACAGTAGTACAATGATCTTAAATAAGTAGTCTTCATTAGCTGTGATACTTGCCAGTGGGGCCGTTACAAAATAGCAGCCTGGCTGGGCCTCCAGTGATTAAATATACTGTAGAATAAACATGTCTTGAACTTTTTGAGCTTAGTTTTAACTGCACACGGTTGTTATGGACTGAACTTATGCTTAACATATGAAAGTATGATGCATTTCGAATATCTTTGCTCTTCTGAAAAATAATTTCTCAGGATGGTCGGATAAAAATGCTTCAGTTTAACATCTCTGAAACAAAAAGCCTTCATCAGAGTTTGCAGCTGCAGCGGGTCTGATGTTTGAGCAGCCAGTAAAAGTCTCAGCCAGTGTCTTCATGTGAGTCTAAGCGGGTGTTTCGGCAGGAAATGGATCGGCTCTGCTCTGATGTGTTTGTTCTGCTTCAGTTTTGGTTTGTTGTCATCTGTGTGTCCTCCCTCTGACCCTATCGCTGTCTCAGGGCTGGAGTTGTGCGACCCTCCTCATCGTCTCATGGCTGCCATGATCGGTGGCTTCTTCGGCGTGTCTGCAGAGCTGCTGTTGCCAGGCATCGCTGTTCTGTGCCGCGATTGGCCGGTTCTCCAGGCTGTGGCCACTTTACCTCTGCTGCTGCTTCTGTCTTATTGGTGGTGAGTCGTGTGGCAGTATGTAAAGCTGTGTATTTTGGTATTTTCCAGCTGTGTTGGTAATTCACGAGGTTTTTGTTTTAATTAACTCTGTGAGATTGGATAACAGATCTGTTTTCCGCAGCTTTGTTTCGGTGTTTCCCGAGTCTCCACGCTGGCTGCTGTCCACAGATCAGATTCCTCAGGCCAAGAGGAGCCTCCTGGAATTTGCCACCAGAAACGGTGTTTGTCTGCAGGATGAGATCTACCCCGGCGAAACCTTGATGTCAGGTACACATAAACTTCTGTATAACACATTGACAAACTGTGGGTCTGTAAGGATCATGAAAATGAAAATGATTATGATAATTAGTTTGTATTTGTATTCCTGTAAATTCCCCAGAATGTTTGGAAAAACAAAAACCTTTACATCAGCGAAACTTGATTAAAACTTCTGATAAACTTTATACTAACACATTTATAGATATTTTTGAAGAATCCACGAATCTTCTTGCATTTTTAAATAAAACGCTCATATTGCCCATTTTTAGAATAAAATAACAATTCAGAAATTGAGCAATAACTGATGAGCAGAGCATGTAGCTGACATTTTCAAGTTCTAGATCCCCAGCTGCTTTGGGGATTTTATTTTTGTTTTTTTCAAATTTTTCACAAATATCCATCAAAATTATGAATATTTGTTTGATTGATAGATTGTTTGGCAGTGATCTGTAGCGATTGGGAGTGACTGCCTGGTGTGTTTAGGTGTTATAATGTGCTTTTGAACAGTACACCATGCAACATTTTCCCCCTTTGGCTTTTTTTCAATAAGAAGCTTCATTGTTATTTTATGGACCTAGGAGTGCTGTTTGTGTCAAGAATCTGAATAAATTTGAATCATAAGGTATCAGATTCACATCCCTAAAAATGAGCACGTGGGTTTCTCATGTTAAAGAAGTAAGGGTAGATAATTATTTCCAACCCCAACATTTGTGATTTATGTGTCTCAAGGCTGCAATTAAACTGATTCAAAGATCAAAGCTTCCAAAATGTTTCACGTTCTGAATTAGTTGGATTATAAAAAATAAGCTTACTGAAATGAATTCTAACTTTGTCATCAGTCATTTGCTTTTTAAGTTGAACAATTTTTTTGTTCCCCACGGGATGTGATTTGACCGGGGAGAGGGAAGTCTGGGCTTCCCTGCTTAGGCTGCTGCCCCCGTGACCTGATGATGGATAGATGGATGAATGAACATATATATAATTTCCTAATGTATCAAGGCCTCGACCATGGCCACAGGGTTTGAAAATGAAGCTGGTGTGGAAGAGCTTAATTTCACCATTGGCAGAGAGGAGCGGTGGTCCTCTGAATCTCACCTGACTTATTACCTACTAATGCTCACTGTGTAAATCACATCCCCTTTCAGATAAAGCCTGGTTGCATCAGCTCATACTGTTAACCAAGTATGGTTTCTTTCAGGAAAACGGCCCATAAATACTTTTTTCTTTTTATGATGTTTTTTTTCTGTTGATTCTTTACTCATGTTTTCTTATTTTTGAAAAAGAAGATATGCCAGCTGTTGAACTGAAAAAACTTGTTTACAGAAAGGGCGGGGGGGATTTAAATATCGGATTTTTGTTTCTCAATTTTAAACAGATATTTTTTTGTTTAAAAAAAAATATATATATACAGGTCTGTCTCAGAAAATTAGAATATTGTGATAAAGTTCTTTATTTCCTGTAATGCAATTAAAAAACATGAAATGTCATACATTGTGTATTCATTACAAATCAAC
>JAVQJG010159537.1:0-29318 GCA_036024015.1 Craterocephalus amniculus
TTTCAGTTGATTTGTAATGAATACACAATGTATGACATTTCATGTTTTTTAATTGCATTACAGGAAATAAAGAACTTTATCACAATATTCTAATTTTCTGAGACAGACCTGTATATCACCCACATTCCTCAGCCAGCGCGACCTCTTTGAGTCCCATGTTGAAAACTTTCCTCAATGCCACCCAGGCGCAGATGCAGCTCATTTAGTTAATTACTATCATTAATTTGTGCTCACAAAATGCATCTTTAAAAAAGTTCATTATACACAGAATAACCTATGGGGCTGTAACGATACTCCCAACTCACGATTCGATTCGTATCACGATTTTTGAACAATGATTCGATACACAAAAACGATTTTTTATTTAAATAACATAACCGACAAATTTGGATGTCCAGATTTTAGCCACGTAGATCTTGGGTTAGCTTTGCTACTTAGCACAAGCACTTTGTTTCAACTTATGGCATTGCCCCCATGATTTTTAATAACACTCCATGTGTTTCTCGCTGTCTGACTGGGAGCTACAGCCAAAAACACGACTATAAGTTACCATTTTCAATGAAGACATTTGATTACTTCATTGTCCGCTTTGTTTATTTGTTTATTTGTTTAGTATCATGATTTCGATACTGATACGGGTATCGTTACAGCCCTAGAAATATCGTTTCTTAGGAACTTTTGGGTTTTGACCCGAATGGCCCTGCCAACTAGTTTGAATAGGGATTTCTTGGACAATAAAAGCCAACTTGTAGTTTATGCCCCAGTGTCTGACCAACAGGAGTGTAAACACAAACACCACTCCTTAAGTACTTCTTATTTTTCACTCTACAGTTTTTTTATTATAACCTTCTTTAGGCTACTCAGCCGTGGGGCTTGTGAGGAGGGGAAAGTGAAAACGGAGCCATTTGCTGCCTTATCAGTGTTTTCCAAATCCAGCATAGAATTATCACTCTGCGCTCGGAGTGGGAGAATGAAACTGTAGGAAGGTTGCAGATAAGGCGTCTGCAGGTTTGAATTATGACTGCTACCCAAGACTATGCAAAGAATGATTTCCTAGCTTCAGAGCTCAGAGAGGAGGTTTGAACAAGCACAGCCCATGTTTTTCTGCCACAGCTGGTGGTGAATGTTGATGCACCGCGTTATGGTTTTGGTTTAGGTTTAGGGCGCACAACTCCCTCTGAGCCTCTGTTAAACACTCCAGCGGTGGAGCTGTGCATGACTTAACGTTAGCCAACATGTAAATTAAGCTGGCAGAGAAAAGTATCAGAGAGCGTTTGTCTTAAACGGGTGGAAGGTTAAGAGACAAACTTTTAAACATGTAGAATCCTCAGATACTCATGGAAGCATTTTGTTCCCCAGGGAAACATCTGGCCCAAATGTCTATAAATAAATATAGTTTTTTGTTTGTTATAGATTTCCTGTTATACTTGACAATGAAAGTAGTTTTATTTTGCAGGCAGATTCCAAGTGTCTCTTTTTTGAAGTGTCCTTGAACAGGAAACTGAGCCCCTATCTGCTCTCCGGGCGGCCCGACCTCGCTCCAAGAGGAATATTAAACATAGATATTGTCCAGCTTTGTGCATTTAAATCTTGGAAGGAGACATTTCCGTTGCAGAAACAGCAGGAAACTGAGCATTGGCAGAAAAGGTATCTGTGTTTTTTTATTGCAAATTTTTCTCATACCTCAGCAGTTTACAGAGAGGATTTTTACTGAGACTCTGAATAAGTGTGAAATAAAATCCAGGAGTGTGAAGCCCTTTGTCTATACCCCGACATTGCCTCCAAAATGAGAAACGGTTGCCTGTGGCAGAACATTTCAGGTAGCGCACGCCGCCTAATTGCTTTGCTTCCATTCAGGCTGAATGAAATGTCAAACCTCTGATTTCCTGCTTCCATCAAGCCAAAGCGAGCATCTCTGAGACAATAGCACCTCGCCTTCCAATCAGATATTGAGGGAGCATCAGTATGAACGTGTGTCCTTGCTGACATGCAAACTTCCTGCTTAGCTCTTCACCTTCCTCTTCTCAATGTGTCTTTGTGACTCTAAGTGGGTGCTTTCTCATGTTTGAGTGCAGGCTGCGGTTGTAGGTCATGTTATCGTCCTGGGGGCAGTGGGATTTTGTCCACAATTACAATAAGTTACTATAATTAGCAGCAAAGCAGGCTCTGCTTATAGTTACATGACAGAACTTCTCAGGAATGATCTTGTGCTGCCAGATCAGCTGGGTTTTTTGATGTGGAAGATCCCCGTACAACAGATTTCCATACTGGGATGTGATCTCTCCCTTTCATTGCCCTTCAACGCCTTTAAATTCCACCCAAGGCATATTGTTTTCGTTGCATCACTTTCCATCTCGTTCAGGGTCACTGAATCCTGAATCCTCGGTGTCATTATGCAATGGCCGGCTGATTTAGGGGATTGATTGAGTTTGCAGGGCTGAGCTGCTGGCAAAGCCAGTCTACTCTGCATCATCACAGTGGGGAGTCTGTCAGAAACTAGACACTCAGCAGACTCGGGGGTCTGTGGTGGTTCAGCAACAGTCCCTGGTGGTCACTCTATTTTTTCTCTCTTTTTTTGTTTTTTGTTATTATCCTCTAAGGATAAATCCTCCGTCCTCATAATCCTCCTAGTAGTTCCAGCTGCTATAGCTGGCACGATGTGGCAACCTGCTGTCTCCCCCTCTTTTTTTTTCTACTCTAGACTCATTTTAAATCTTTTCTTTTGTGTCTATGCAGACACTAAGATGAGTCTTTATTTGACTCTGCAGTGCTGTACTTATCATTCTGGGTGGAGGGGGGTGGGACTGTGTGTGAACCCTGGACATTGTTCACTTGAATATGACTGACCTCACCTCATGCTTTCATTTGTCATTTTCAAGTGATATTGTTTCACTTTTTCATGCAGTTGTTACAAAACCATGTTTAGGTATACATTAAAAAAAGGAACCCCCTAAAAATATTTCCTTTTAGCCTCTTAAGCATTTTAAAGATGTGAAATACATACTATCATAGTAGAGCTGGGCAAGACATCGAGATTTTCAGACATATCAAGACTTTGACACACAAGATATATTGAATTAGCTTGTTTTAAGTTAAAAATGTGTCTTTTTTTGGCTTTTTGCACAACTGTATCCTTGTTATGGCCATTGATAAGTATTTTCTATTATTTTAATACACATACTTTATTTTCAGTCAGATATTTAAATTGACCCTTAATAAAATTAGCACTCAAGGCCATACATTTGAACCATTTCTTTGTTTACTTGACCAAGATATATATGGTATAGCATGATTAAAGCAAAAATATTGAGATATAAAAATAGGTTCTCATCACCCAGCCCTATCATAGGGTTCATTTAAACCCATTTAAACTGATGATGTTCTGTGTTTCAGAAATGAATCATTGTTACATTGAGAAGGGTTACCTAAAGCAGAGACAGCCACTTTACACACACTACTTTACCAAGTCATCAGTATGAGGCTGGACCGAACCTCAGCTTTAAGTAGAATAACAAAGTCCTTATAGAGTCAAAGCCTTTGTTGCAGCACCGTCATGTCAAGCTGTCATAACTGTTGACATTAGCCTTAGGCGTGCTGTGTTTGCGTGAAGCATACGGGTGGTTCTCCACTCATATAAAGCTCTGACT
This sequence comes from Craterocephalus amniculus, assembly GCA_036024015.1. NCBI lineage: Eukaryota > Metazoa > Chordata > Actinopteri > Atheriniformes > Atherinidae > Craterocephalus > Craterocephalus amniculus. The sequence goes on from JAVQJG010159537.1 coordinate 3,648, forward strand.
AAGCTCCATTGTATCTAAAAGACTTTCAAATACCATATTATCCCAGCAGAGCACTTCCCTGTCAGGCTGCTGGCTTCCTTGTGGTTCTTCTAGTTTCCTGCAGTAGACGGGAATGAGGCAGTCTGCAAATGCAAAGCTCCTCTCACGTGGAACCAGCCCCCACTTTGGGTTCGGGATCCAGCCAATCTCCACTTTTTTAAGATTGGGACACACACATTTTGCTCCTCTTTTTTTTTGTCTAGTTAGAAAGTTCTCAAGTTAAGTATTAGTTACTTGATGTTGTAGAAGGTGTTTTTTTTGTAATTGTTTTTCTATTATGTTGTTCCAAGGAGGCTATATATCATGCTCTATAAGTTATTCTGTAATACAGAATTTAAAACACTACTTCATACCAAAGCTGCTAATTCAAAAAGTCTCACACTCACCTTGCTCTTTAATTTATTACCAATCTCATTTGTAGGGCTGACAGACCAGCGTTGCTTTGAATGTTACAGCAAGAAAGTTGAGATGCAGAACAATCTTGTTGCTGTTCATAAGGAATCTTACTGTTTCCTTTGCTGAAGGAGATGATAGATGATGCAGTTAACCAGCTCTTTGGCTACCTCTGAGCTACAGGACGCCCAGGTCATCTTACTCAGTGAGGAACCTTAAACTCTCTTCATCTGCTCCTGCTTTGTCACTTTATGCATGTGTATGCCATTTGTTCAGGTAGTTAATTCTCTGTATTCTGTCCATCTCCTTGTATGCTTGCATGGATCTGTGGATTCAGAGTTGCATGTTTGCCATTTGGTCCCTCTGTAGTTGTATTGAGAACTTTGTCGCTTTGCCAGCTGTGAGTCGCACTAGACGGAGATTGACAGGTAAATCGGGAGGGAAATCACTGATGCAATGCGCCAGCGAGTCGTTGTGAAGAGGGAGCTGAGACTTTTCTTTCTTATTGCCATTAGCTGTTAGTAGTGACTGTAACAATGAGGCTGCAAATGGAAATGGCTGAAATGGGCCTTTTTTTTAACCCTATAAAGCAAAACGTATCATATTTGATTCATTTTGCATAACTTTTTGGTAAAGACTGCTCAAAACCCAGCTGTAGATAATATCATACTTGTCTGAATACACAATGTTCTTTGATTAGTTCTTTTTTCCCCCACATTTTGGGAGAAAATAGGGCCAAATAAAAACTTCAGATTTAAAAGATTGGACATCCTTCCTCATTTTTTTCTGGGGTTAGCTTTGAAGGGTTAAAGGGTAGCAAATCTTACCTTTGGGGATAAAGTGAGAAGCTTTGAACCACAAAGAGACGGAAAGCAGCCGGTTGACTGCTGCCCTGTTTTGCGACCAAGGTCCAGATAGGAATGATCAGAGCACCTAAAAAACTGTTTTTGTACAATTCATTTTGTTGAACAAGCAATTTGACTGACTTTTAAGTACATCAGCTTCCATCTCACCAAGCTGTGTTTTTTCTAACCATGGTGTGTATGTTTCCCCAGTAAGAAAGAGCAGGAGCTCTGACTGCAACTTGAAGTTCACCTGAGTCAAATTTTTAGTATTTAGACCAACACTGTTACCAGAAAACCAAAGCAAAGCCTTTAAATATCTTATTTCCTTCCTTATAAACCATTTTCCATGTTGTCTGAAGTGGTGGGAGATGAGAGGGATGGAAATCATATAAGGTCAGATGTTAGGAGCATGGCATTCATCAGTGAGCACCGGCTTCTCGCTGACGGGACTAAAGATTGATTTTACAAATATAAATAGAATTTATGTAACAAATGAGGAGTTAATCAGTCCTCTAACTCCGTCAGCCGTATTAGGGAAAAACATTGTACATCGATTCTCTGCAGATTTCATAATTTGGGTCATTAGGCTAAGTTGTTTTCTTTTGAATTTTCTTCTGAAAGGTGTAGCTCAGCATTAGTGGAAAGGGTTAGACGAATATTCAGTTTAATAAAGATCAAATATTGGGTTACTACCCTGTGTTTTACAATGTGGAAAGCTCACCCCTGAGCAGAAGAGGCAGACTTGCATCTGTGCCGTAATGGATTACAGAATCTACCCTGATCTGCCACCGAGGGAAGCTCTCTGCTTTCCATCCTGGGGCTAAAGGAAAGACTGGCTCGGAAACAGAAAGTCTCCTCTCCGTGCCAACGTCCTCAGTGTTTTGGCCACAAATCTAACATCTGTGATTCTATTTTATTGGCGTGTTCAAATGAAGCGATTTGTAAGAAATCTCTTTCATTTCGAAACCGGAGGACCACTCTTGAAATGGATTTTCTAGAGGAATACCGTCGCTCAGCATTAGCTGCAACCTGCAATTGAACCACTTCCTGGGTTTTATTTATGCAAAGTGCCCTGAATCTTTTGAAGGTTTCTGCGGTTTGTCCCCATTTTGTTGATTTTCTTGGCATTCCAGCTGGAGAACTCGGTGAACTCTTGATTATGTACCTCCCTCTAGGATGAGGAAAAATCCCTCCCACCTCCCAACATCAAGGTCCCTGCTCCAGAGTCGGAAAGGGAAGCATTACCACCCCAGCAGATCCACTTTAACTAATGACTGTGTGATTGTGACCCTGTAATTCAGTCAATTGCTCTTCTTGTCTTTCCTGCTCCAATCTGGACAGCCATGTTATTCACACCGCTGTCCTGTGGGGGCGCCGGTTCGCCCGGCCCAACTCCTGCTGCCGTTGTTGTTGGAGCCATAAAGCGCTCTACTCTCCCCCCTGAGCGGAGACTTCTTTATGAGCGTGTCTGATTGTCTCCACATTTTCCAGCCCTTCAGATCACAGAAGAATGCCTCAGTGTGACTCTGTCCAAACTGTTAGGAAGAGGAATGACAATCACGCAGATGGAGCCACTCCAGTGCTTTAAATCTCCCAGCGTGGTCAGGCTGAGGTACAGACAGACCATGAAATGATGAGAGCCTGGGGGCACTGACATGTGTGTGAATCTGAACTATTCCCGCAATTGTTTTTATGGGGCTCGTTTTGCGTAGCTTTGAGTCACTTTCTTTCCAGTTTAGGAGTTTATATTGTTTTGTGGTTATTTGTTGTTTGGAGCTGTCCATTTTTCTACATGTGTAATCAGTTTTTTTTTCTGCAAGTCTGTTTCTGCTTCTGTTGTCGCTCATCCGTCTCTTCATAATACTATTTACTCTTTTTGTGGTCACTTTGTCTTCTTGTGGCCGTTTTGTGTGTATTTATGGTGTTGTTTGCAATTTGTTACCCCTTGTTGTGATCTTAGATCACTTGGGAGTTGTTGAGTTTTGTCACCATCTTTTATGTTTCTCTGGTTATTTTACTTCCTTTTTATAGGTGTTGTTCATATTTTGTCATTGTATCATCAATTTGTGTTTACTTATGTGTTTTTTTGGATTAGAAAGTGTATTTCCACTTTCATTATACATATTTTCTCACAATGGACTGTGAACCTGTCCAGGATGTTTTCTGCCTCTCACATAGTAGAAACCCTGTATTGGATTACATGGATGGATGGATGGATGAATGGAGGGATGGATAGCATACTTTCTGTTTACACCTCTCTGCAGACATCTTTCTGGTTCGTCTGTTAAAGTTGGTGCTTTATATATTCAGGGTCAGAATGGTCCAAATTTGATTTCTAGACCATCCATTACATTTTATAACACCGACATAGGAACTCAGGCTGCCTTCATCTCAGTGTGGCACCGTGTAGGAAGGAGCTCCCTCTACCATGACGTACAGTAGAAGGTTTTTTCATAAATTAGCAGCAACAACTGCCTCGTTGCAACGTCTAAAAAAGCCGATGGAGATTTTTCCTAAACCAGCGGTGTTGGTGGCAGTTCATGTTTATGTAGTAGTGACCTCAGCATAGTTTGTGAATAGTTGCATACGTCTTACTGTATGTGCATGTAAAACATCCTGTTGTAAAGGCTGCGCTGGCTTTACCTTCTTTGTCACATAAAGAGAGCAACTCATACTGTCTCATCAGACCAGATTTTACAGGACAGTGGAAAGCCAAAGGAAACTTGTATAACCTCCAAGTAAATAATGTGGATAGCAGATGTCACAGATCTTTGTTAGAAAGGTGGTGATCTACTGGTTTCTGGGGTAATGGACGCCGTCCTATCCTCAGTGGGACAGAGGCACGGTTTATGCCATCCTTAACAAATCCTGTCTGGTGGAAGTGGTCGAATGCCGATACCATGCCCATGTTTAGAGACTATGAGGCCCACTTAAGCTGAACAAGTGTGTCTAATACAGAAGTTAGGTGATGCCATACACAGATCTCAGAGGCGGATGGCTGAGAGTAGTGTCCCAAGTTTTCCCTTACAACTGACTTAAAGGCTCCCTTAAGTCCTTCTCTGTCACTCCAAATGACCACTAAATACTGGTTATTTTCCACAACACGGATGAAAATCTGTGAAAAAAAATCAGCATTTGTAAAACACCGTTGTTTTAGGTCATCTTTTGGTGGACTATGGACTTAGTCCTATTTGACATGACTGGTGAACCTGTACAGTTGAGGATAATAACTGGTGATAAACTCTTATGGTCAATTCAAAAAGTTGAGCATTGTAATAAGACAGAAATGGGAACTGGTGACTCATTTGTTATATCTCTGGATAGAGGTGAGTCCGTTAGTGGGTGATTCTAACATCCACCTGGTCGCTGGAGCCCAGTTATACATATTTCCAGTCAACATAGCAGCTGCATTTAAATAACTATGGTTAAACCTTTGCCCTGTGGACATGATCTACACGGTTAGATCCATTGTCAGAAGCTTTTCCATTTAGGTATGCAAAATAAGCGAGGATTGCTAAAACAGGTGGATGTAAAGAGTTTAAGCAAATCTCTTTGAACTGTTGTGTCCCATATTATCATGCTTCAGTAAAAACGCCAGTCACCTGTTTTGCAAGATGTATGCAAGTCATACATGTCAACATGCACACACGGTTGAATGTACATGGCCGTGTTTGAGTCATAACTGATCCAAAGCGGATTTAGTATTTACCCATATGTCCCAGTTACAACATGGCTTATGGTCTTAGTCGTGGAAACAACAGCCAAATGATTTACATTATAATATCTGCCCGTTCAAAACATTTGTTCCAGAGCCGGCAGACCTTATGTTGCAATAATCGTTAATCCTGCTCCTCCTTTAGCCCTCTGCTGCATACTGCCCCGTCCTCTCTGTTGTGTTTGCATTAAATCAGTCTGTTCTTGTTGTGTCTGTCCACCAGGGCGAGACCATGGGCTGCGTAAAGAGCAAAGAGGACAAAGGGCCGACAATGAAGTATCAGCCAGAGAATTCCCTGGCGCCAGACGCCAACGCCGCCGCCACCACGCCTCACGTTGGTCACTACGGCCCAGATCCAACCCAGATGCAGCAAAGTCAGATTCCCTCTTCTTCTTCTGCCTCTGGAGCTGTGAATTTCAACCACAACATTACTCCATTTGGGGGCTCCTCTTCTGTCATGACTCCATTCGGAGGAACATCCACCTCTTTCTCTGGACCGATGTCCAACTCCTTCTCTGGTGCTGTCTCAAGTGAGTATAGTTTTACTGCGTGTGATCGCCTACTCCCTACTCACTGGTATTTCTCGATTTTTTCCCCCTTTAAAGTAACTGAAATTTGATTTCCTGCAGGTCTGGTGTGTTTCCGGTGGGTCAGAGAGAGACAGTTGATGCTTTGAGGAGTCGTAGCCTGAATATGAGGCAGCTGCTCAAACTGTTCTGTGTACGCATATATCAGATGTTTCATTTTGTTTTTGGTCCATTTGTTGCATTATGTGAAATGTTGTAGTTAAAGAAAGAAAGAAAGAAAAAACACTTTATTGATCCCAGAGTGAAATTCAATATTGTAGTGCTCTCGTTCTTCAGGCTGCTGGAATGAATGATCTTCAGTGAGAGGCTTGTTCAGGTCTGATGCAAGAAGCTAGCAGTTCCATGTCTCTTGTGCAGATCTTCAGTGACATGTCCAGGATGACACCAACGCTGGTTAACCATCACTGCAATTCCACCTCCCATCAGTTTCTCGCTGAGTTATTTTTTGCGGTCTGCATGGACCGTCTTGAAGCCACATTACAGTCTGAGATGTGTTCATGGAGCCATGTCTCGGTGAAACGCATGATGTTGCACTCTGTATTCTTTCTGAGACCTGGCTAGCACCTGGAACATGAACGATCTCACGTTCCCCAAAACAACAGTGGGAAGAAACAGTTTCTCTGCTGCACTCCTGCCTGTATCCTTTTCTCTTTCTTTTCAGCTCCTTCGGGATTTGAAATGTTCTTTCACTGATAATCTTGAGTTTGGAGAACATTATCAGTAGATCCCGGTGGTAAACAAGTCTTGTTGCCATGAAAACACAGCATAACAAGTCTTGAAAGAGCAAAAAAAATATGCAGAAAATCTTCTGTGCAGCACAGCTGTTTGACCTGCATGTAAAATCTTCCTGGACAAAGCAAAAATGAAGCCAATGTCTCAAAAAAAGACGGCTACGATACAAACATCAAGAGAGCTAAGACAGAGCCACCACAAATTTTGCTGCCACCTAGCGGCACATTCGAGAATAGAATTAAAGATCACATTCACAAGCTGCACTCTGCAGAGACAAGCGACGTAAAGTGCCATGATCTGTGTTCTCATTAATAGTAAATGGGAGAAAACATCCAGCGGCTCTCGGCCTAACTCTATCAGCTCTCTGAGCCGGTTCTCTGATTCACAGCTAATGCCGGGCTTCGTTATTTTAAGTCGTTCCAGTTAACACAAGTAGCGCTATCAGCCGTGATCCTGAGAGCAAAGAGCTGAGATTGAACCCTCCTGTTTAGGTGGGATTTAGGTTGTAATCCTCCTCCATGTTGAATTATCTGCTCAGAGGGGGATGAAGGTGGTACTACTGTGCTGTTTTGCTTTCTGCAGGTGATAATAGGATTATTGTTGACTGTGTTGTTGGAAGTGTCTACGTGAAAGCCGCACATACGGAGTGTAGTCCACACAGTTTGCACAATGTTTTACAGGATGTTAACATGGGCTGGAAAGATGAGCTGATTCATCCAGTAAATTGGCAAACTGTGGCTTTTAATGATTCATTAGAGCTCATGCTCCAGTAACTCGCAGCCACTAGTCTGATATGAATTATGGCCTTAAGTGAGACGGTCCTTGTTTGAGCTACTTGGACTCTTCTTTGGCTTGTGTACGGATATTATCATATCCCACACAGACCAAATACAAACATGATAAAATTTAAATCAAAGGAAATCAATACAGATGTTGGCAAGAGAGATTCATCTTCAAACCCCCCACCACCCCCTACAGCACATTAACATCCTCTCTCTCCATCAGTCCGCCACACAAATGCTCTGATCTAAAAAGTTATTTAAAGATATGTGTGCTTTTTTTTGCTTGTTTTTAGGTGGTGTTACGTTCTTTGTGGCCTTGTTCGACTATGAAGCCAGAACATCAGACGATCTCACGTTCAAAAAGGGAGATCGTTTCCAGATCATCAACAACACGTATGAATCTCTGTTTTAGTGATTACAAGAAGCACGACTTCCACTCTGCAGTCGATGAGTTAGACTGCACTTTGTACTGCACAGCAAAACAAACAAACCTTGTAAAGCTTTTAAGAATCATAAAATATTGCTAACAGGAGTGAGTTGTAAATCTTGAACAAACTGGTATCAGCCTTATATATGGAAGCATCAGTTGTGTGCTTACGGTGAAATGGACTAACTGTCCGTCTCCTTTATGTCACTGTCTGCCTGCAGAGAGGGCGACTGGTGGGAGGCCCATTCCATCAACACAGGGAAGAAAGGCTACATCCCCAGCAATTACGTGGCCCCTGCTGACTCCATTCAGGCTGAAGAGTAAGACCTTGTTGCTTGTTCTTATTACCTTATTACTCCATCTAATAGCGGAGCATGATCTCCTTTCATGTGGCTCAAAGCTGAGTCCAACATGAACATTTCTAAATTGTGTCTTTGATGGTCTGAGCAAGTGAAGTTTTTTTTATGTTTTATGTTTTTTTAATATGTAAAAAGCCTTCAAGCCACATTTCATTCAACTTTTTACAGTGGACAGTGGGAAAAAGATGGCGCAGATGCAAAACATAATTGCAGGACTGGCCTGCGGGCGCTTTGTGAGTGACCATCTGTTTATTCGTGTGTGGTTTCGTCACAGGTGGTACTTTGGTAAAATGGGACGTAAAGATGCTGAGAGACTGCTGCTGAATCCAGGGAATGATCGAGGAACTTTTCTGGCACGAGAAAGCGAAACGACTAAAGGTGACGATCTCCCTAAATCCGGATGAGTTGTTTTCAGGCATTTTTCACGTCACTTTAATCTGGGAGACTTTGAATAAAAGATACCAGTTTTGTGTCTGGAGAGGCTGACCCTGGGGGCATCATCTAACCAAAAGGGGTTAGATGATGCAGAAATCCTAAAAGTCACTGAAAAATGAAGGATTCTTGAAGGTGTTGAGCTACAATTTAGAAATACTGACTATTGTTTGATGTTCTAGCAAAATGATATATGTATAAGTTATTATATTTAATATTTAATGTAATTTATATCTGTCAAGAAAAATTCAGATATTTGAAATCTGATCTTAAAACAATGAAAATTCAAGAAATTTCAATTCTACTAATTTTATATCTACATGCTTTATTTTACCCAATACCTTTTGATGCTTTTAAAATGATCAGAAAATGATCCGAATATGCATAGACTGACTCAAATGTGAAATGAGAGCATACATGCGGGCATTTTACATGGATATCCTATTTCAAATGACAGAAAATGTCATTTCATCCCTTCAGAAACCTCCTGGTGAGGCTCTGTGTGAGGGCATTTCCAGCCTTTTTCTGGCCAGATCTGAGGAAAAAAACTTGCCAAGTACCTCCACCGGGCAGGCAGTAGCTGGTAGACTTCTGCTGGGGAAATCTTTTAGGTGATTCAGGGATATGAACTTTGTTTATCTTGTGATTCAGGTGGAAAATGCTCCTGGTTAGGTGTCACAATACAGAAAACTCTAGTGAAACATCAGCCAGAATGAGCCCGGTGTGGAGAGAGGAACATGTAGCGGTTGGGTCAAGTACAGAGTGGAGTTTTTTTGTCATTTATCATGTTTTTACAGGATGTCGGAGACTATCAGTGCAGTGACTTGTGTTTTGTTTTTGGTTTTATCTGAAAACACTTCCTCATTTTAACTTCAGTAGCTTGAGATGGTTCAGAAAAAAAGTTTCTCAGCTGACTCTGCTGGACTCCGTGCTCCAGTTTTCAAGGCACGCTTGAACATCACGCCCATTGTTTCCCTTCCAGGTGCATTTTCTCTGTCCATACGAGACTGGGATGAAACCAAAGGAGACAATGTGAAACACTACAAGATCCGCAAGCTTGATAACGGGGGATACTACATCACCACACGAGCGCAGTTTGACACATTACAGAAGCTCGTCAAGCACTACACGGGTATGTGAACAGCTCTGATCATTATTCAGCACATTTCAAGGAATTATCCTGAAAAACGTCTGTGTCATGCCCGCTGATCCCTGCCGTGTTTCCAAGGGAGATAAACGCCTTCATTTTTAATCACAGCGAATGGAGCGTTTATGATTTTGAGCCTCTCGCTTCGTCTTCATCCGGAAGAGGGTTGAGGTTAAGTCTCTGTGATTCTGCTTCATTTCAGTGTGACTCCAGAGAGCTTTGCTGCGATTAAAAAGCCACTTTCACTCATTTATTTTTCAGCGCTTAAGGTATAAGAGCATCTCCATCCATCCTCATTGGGCGGAATGAGCTGAGGCGTGAAGTATTCGGCCTCTTCAGAGGACAAGTGGCTCCTCATGTAGGGTTTTCATCTGTTTTGTCTGTTCACAGAGCATGCAGACGGACTCTGCCACAGGCTGACCACAGTTTGCCCCACAGTCAAGCCTCAGACTCAGGGACTCGCTAAAGATGCCTGGGAGATTCCCAGGGAGTCGCTGCAGCTGGAGCTCAAACTGGGCCAGGGCTGCTTTGGGGAGGTCTGGATGGGTAAGAGAGCGACACGCAAGACAGAAAAGGCTTTTATTTATATAGCACCTTTCATGTACAAAAAAGCATCTCAAAGTGCTTAACATAAAAACAAAAGGAAATTAAATAAAAACATGTTCTTAAACTGCTTAATGTCGGGGCTCATAATTATCTTGAAGGGGATAAGTTATATAAATCCCTGTATATGTACTTGAGGAAATGCCGCCACGTGTATCTAAATGTATTCTGTCTGTCCGAGCTGAGGAATTATCCACTTCCTGCAGTCGCTTCCTCTTCATCTCCTGAATTTATTTGCTGTTTTTTCCAACTCTGAGCTCGTATCCGCTCTTCCTGGGGATGTTTCTTTGCAACAAGTCCATGCACGACAGCGCATGTTTGAGCAATTACAAGACCTAATTAATAATCCCAGGCCATTAACCACACTGATCCCCCCTCCCACATGGCCTCCGGGCTTTTTCTCTTCCCTGTGCGTGTTTCTGCAGGCACGTGGAACGGCACCACCAAGGTGGCCATAAAGACCCTGAAGCCGGGGACCATGTCGCCGGAGGCGTTCCTCCAGGAGGCTCAGATTATGAAGAAGCTGAGGCATGACAAGCTGGTGCCTCTGTATGCTGTGGTGTCAGAGGAGCCCATTTATATTGTCACCGAGTACATGTCCAAAGGTAAGCGACAAGTTGCTGAGACACTGCAGAATGGCGTATCTGTTCAGCGTTTTCCAGGAGCTTCTGTCCCCGGAGAGTGAAAGAACTACGCTGTTTCCTGTTGCATGATCTCGATCAGGTCTATTTTTATAGCAAAGCAAAACATCACGTCTGAGAGGGAGGACCTTTCAGATGCAAGCTGGATCTCACGGTCTTGATGTGTCGGTGCGGCAGCGGAGTTGGGTTTACATATGGAGATTTCATCGAAAGGAAAATGTAAATTTTATGGACGGATTGAAAGTCCTTGGAAGTCCCTTGTGGTTCCACCGGAGCCTGAAACCAGGATACTTCATTGGAAACTGCAGCAGTTTTTTGTGGGAGGGTTTTTGTAGCTTCAGCTGCAGAGCTTCTTCTCCTCTTATTTTGACAAGGGTTTATGAGTAATTAGATTTATGTGTGGGTAAATGTGAAGTATGCGACGTACGCCCCTGTGCGGGCCTGCAGTTTGTCGATCCACTGTGTGTTGTGATTTCATGAAAGCAACCGTTTCTAATATTTTCCATACAGGGATCCTAAAAGAGAGACCTGCTTTAACCATCAACTCATAAATTAAACTTGGGCTTAATGTGTTATACGGTTTGATTAACACTAATTCTGCACCATTATGTCGACATTCAGCTCGCCTACATTTACAATTTCTCACATTTTGTGTTTTTACAGGAAGCCTGCTTGACTTCCTGAAAGAAGGAGAGGGCAAATTCTTAAATCTTGTCATGCTGGTGGACATGGCTGCAAAGGTGAGACAGACGCCTACATTCTCCTCTCGGATACCGGTGGGGTTTTTTTTTCTTACCAGGGGATTAAGTTTAGAGCTCTATTTTAAGCCTGTTAGCTTTATAAAAAGCAGCCCACACCTGACAGATTTCCTTTTGCTCCGTTACCTTTCAACATGAGGCAGATTTTCAGCGCAAGGAGCTAAAAATGATTTCCTAAAGCCGGAGATGATGACACGCTGTCAAACGTTTTGCTTTTCAGATCACTGATGGGATGGCTTTCATCGAGAGGATGAACTACATCCACAGGGACCTGCGCGCCGCTAACATCCTCGTGGGCGACAACCTGGTGTGCAAGATTGCCGATTTCGGTTTGGCCAGGTTGATAGAAGACAACGAGTACACGGCGAGGCAAGGTCGGTGCATACACACCCCCACACAAAGGCGCACAAACATGGTGAATCACAGGTGAGCGAGGTGTCGGAGCAGAAAGGGAAGGAGCGCTGACTTCACGGTGAGCCTGGCTCCCCCGTTGTCTCCCATCACGGTGAATTAGAGTAACGGTGGAAACCAGATGCTCCCATTTGCTCCCATTAGTTGCGCTCTTCACACGTTGCAAGGAATCACCTCTTTGCCTTGTCTGATGCTTCAGAAATGAGCAACTTAGAGCACTTTCTCTTTTTTCCCTTAACCATCTCCCCCAAAATCCCAAAAAAACGCAAAAAAATGCATACTCAATTTAAATTACATACTCCTCTTCAACCCTTTGGAGTGCATGCCAAAGCTTAGCCTCTATGAAAAGATAACAATTTTTACCCTGAGCTTTCAAATCTACTGTAACTCTAACTGGTATGGAGTTATTGAAGTTGAAACACAAAGAAATCAAGCTTTTTTTCTTTCCTCGCCTGGATTTTATATTCAATTTTTACAATTAGCTGTAAAGGTAAAGATGGAGATATGGACGGGAAAACCAAAGGAGGCTGAAGAATGAAGGTTTACCTATTAGCAGTTCATCATTAATGACTTTTTATGTGTTTTTCAGTGAGTATGTGGCCATTTGAAGACTCCAAATGGCCACTTTGTATAACGCCATCTTCAAAAAGCTGTAACTGGAGAATGCATCAACAAACAGTCATGAATTAGACCTCTAATGAAAGGGGGGGGGTCAAGGATTATCTTTTTCTATATTCTGTTTTACTGAAATTCTGCAAGTGATGTAGATGTTCAGTTTCCAATTGTGCATTATGAGAAGAGTCAGAGTAAGTTTAATTTAGTTATATTTGTCCAAGCAGAACCCATCTTTTGCACTTCCAGTGCCGCTGCCAAGTTTAATCAGTATTTGTAAATCATGATGGAAACGTAGATTAATCAAAAAGAAGTGCAGACTCAGCTTTGCAACAAAAAATCCATGATGATGGTTCGGTGAGGATGTAAAGTCATTTGCTTCTTTTAACATGAACATGCTGTTAATAACCAGGCTGCAACATCCCGATGCAGGAATCAGAGTGAGAAGCTCGGATCCATCCTGCATCATCATAAAAAGGATTTCCTTGGCACACTCGAACTTCATTTAAATGCCAAAGTCTGCATGAGTGCAGCTGCAGACCATATCCACCTTTTAATTGCTACCCCTAGCAGGATAACTCACACACAGACCGACTCAGACTGGTTTCTTGAAAATGTTATAAGTAAAGCCAAAATTGAAGCAAGGCATCCCTTTAGAAAGAGCTCACCCATCTCTTCTCCATCACACACTCACAGGAGCCAAATTCCCGATCAAATGGACGGCGCCGGAGGCCGCTCTGTATGGTCGCTTCACCATCAAATCCGACGTCTGGTCCTTTGGCATCCTGCTCACTGAGCTCGTCACCAAAGGCAGGGTGCCGTACCCAGGTAAGCCACGGGTTCACACACACTGTCACACACGCGTTTTGATTTACGATGAGCACACTCATCAGCCTTCAGTCGGTCAGCTGATGTGAAGCTGCCGTGGTTAATGTCACAGGATGCTGGCTGACTTTGTCTGGGCTTGCTGTTTATGCCTCTGCAGGGTGAAAACTGACACACACACACACACACACACACAGGCAGATATAAGATTAGATGTGACCATCTGGAGGGGGACAGTCGGGAGATTGAACACCACTCTTGTTTACAGCCATCTGCTGTACTGATACTACCCTGGGGAGAGCTGCCTGAGGCGTTCTGCTCTACCTTCACACACCTCCTCTTTATACCTGAGGTGCTGCTCAGACAGCTGATAAGTCAGCCAACATGCAACTGCTAGGATTTTCTGTGCACGTTTTATCAAGAACACTTTCATTTTTTTTCACAGAGTGCCTTAAGAATTTCAACATGTCTGACTTTTAGTTTAAAATGTATGATTAAAAAACAGTGAACCCTCTGCTCTGTATATATGGATGAAAATTAGAGCTGCAACAATACACAGAATTCACGATTTGGTTCGGTTGGATGTTTTTTTGCAATACAAAAAATAATTTTTATACCTTTTTAAACTTGTAATTTATCAGTTAATCACAAATATTTAGGTATGTTTTTAATCCAGTTTTTTAACTCTATGATACATGAATTAATAAGAAACAGTGCCACATGTTTTTGCATAGAGTTATTTACTTTATATTATATAAAAATATGGCTGTATCACTTTTCTTTTCCTTTTTATAACAGAAGAAAGTTTGGTTATTACAATGTATGTATGTACATATATAAATATTCTTTCTAAAGTTAGTGACAGTGTATTGCACAACTTACTGATGTCCCCTGAAGTGGCAAAATTACAAATTTTCCATCTCCACCCATGAATATACTAGAAAACAGCTTTCAAATAGCTGAAAATGACTGATGGTCTGAAGATTTTTCCATCATCGATTTAATGAAACCAATAAATTACATAAAAATATCTGATTAACATGAACCCTGCTTCAGTGGATCTGCGCTCGATGATCCAGCCTAGGTGAACGAGTCAAACGCAGATCCACTGAGCTTTCAATACTGAACGCATCATCAGAGGACAAGTTCATAAAAACAGTTGATGCAGAGCTCACGGGTCGGCATGCACCTGCGCTGAACCAACCGATACAATATCATGTATTTTTGCACCCCTAATAAATATAGAAAAAAATCAGGCAAAGTTACAGGCACATGAGCTGTTTTGAGTAAATTAAATATTATAACATTGATTTTAATAAACTGTCATAATGGTGAACACAGAGCTTTCTGATAGCATCAGAAATACTCTTAGTGAAAAACATGGGATATAAATGAAGGCTATAAAAAAGATCAGCCACTACAAAACAAAACTTCTTGCCGCTATAATCTGATATTTAGTAGAAACCAGTTAACCCATTTCTTTCTAGGTTAAATATTTCAGTGGTGTAGACTGCCCTTGCTATGGAATAAGTCTGCTGGGATTTCCTCTCCTCTGCAGGTATGGTTAACCGCGAGGTGCTGGAGCAGGTGGAGCGCGGATACCGCATGCCCTGCCCGCAGGGCTGCCCCGAGTCCCTGCACGAGATGATGAAGCTCTGCTGGAAGAAGGAGCCCGACGAGAGGCCCACCTTTGAGTACCTGCAGTCCTTCCTTGAGGACTATTTCACCTCCACAGAACCACAGTACCAGCCTGGGGAGAACCTATAGCCAGAGGAGGCTTGTTCAGAGACACACAAGTCTTATTAAAAATCAGTGTTACTCACACAAACCACTACATGCTCTCCTTTGTCCAAGGTTTTTTAGTTTTTTCTTCGAGAATCCATTTTGCATTTTTTTGTTTATGTTATTTGTTATAATGGTACTACACAAGTTGGCTGTGTGACTTTTAAACTCTTCATGCGGGTTTGATGGGTGCAGTTTTGGGCACAAGTCATTTTTAAGCTGTGATTAAGCCTCCAAAAGAAGGAAAACAAAAACATAATTTACAGCAGCTGACCTTACATGTTGTTTATCATGAAAAACTCACACTAATTTGCCTCCAAATTGTAGGCTTTGTGCTATATTAGTGAGACATGCATCAAAGTGTTTAATTATTGAGAAAAATAATATATATTTTAATAGCAAAGAAAAATTCTCAGGGGGTTGATGGTTATCACCTTGCATTTTGAGGTGATAATTTAAAATCAAAAAACAAATCCCACACAGCTTCACTTTACTTACTTTTCATCACAGGGCTTTTTTTTGTTTGTAAAAAGACATTTTTGAAATGTTCCTTAACCACAAAATGATATGGATATTGGCTTCCAGTTTTATTTGAGGACTTTCCGTCCTGCCGACCATCATCAAACAAACACTCTTTGATATAGTGTTTGTCTATGTGTGTGTGTGTGTGTGTGTATTCCTCACTGCCCATGGTTATTATAATCTCACTGTAATCATTACAGCTAACTGCTCCGTGTAATGTGTCGATGGTTTGCTTTCACAACAAAGAACCAGTTATCAAACTCCTGGGCTTGTGGCTTCCTGCCAAGTCAGCATGACATGTTCCAGCCAGGCATGAAGGAGGACTTCACTGACAAAATGACTTCTTTTTTTTTTTTGAGTGAACAAAGCTTTCATATAAGCTGGAAAAACCCTTTTTATCCGATAAAATGTGACTTCTGAACCCTCAGACTCACATGCCCATGTGATCTAATAGACTGCAAAAGCTGTTTATACAGCAGTGGATGACAGTTTTTTTTTTATTGTCTCTGCATTTTGCTGCTGTATGGACATTTCAGGACAGCAGTATAATGGGAGTTCATGTAAAGAAGGGCTTTGTATATGATAAAATTCTCATTTTTTATATGAGTAATGCTTAATTTGGAAGCAAAACCTGCGAAATGTATTGGGGAGGGGGTCATGGGAAGTTGTCTGTGGAAATTGTACAATAAAAACATAATTTTACACAGTGTAAAACCATTTTTCTTGGCTTAATGTGCCTCTTTAAGTGTTGTATTTAAACCAACGACCGCGTGACGTGGGTGGGATCAACTTCTACCAAGTGACCACAGACGAGACAACTGGAAACCTGAACTAATCTGTGCAGAGATGTTGCACAGTATTATTAGTTTGACCGTGAGAGACGTGAGATTTCCGACGTCTTTGGAGCAGCATGGCTCGGATGCTATGGTAAGATAGTGCAGATTCACTTGGGGCGTTCATAAACGAGCCCGTTTTCAGGCCTTTGCGATATCTGTTCACGCTGCAGCACACTGACCCGGATTATTCAGCCGCATATGTGGTTCTGGAAACGGAAAGTGACCTGAAAGGTTTCGGCCTCACATTCACTTTAGGAAAAGGCACCGAAATTGGTAAGTCACACAGTAAAGCAAAGCACTTCCAGAATAAATCGCGACGTAGTTTCACAAAACAAAACTAACTTGGTGGTGCGGGGCAAAAAAAAAAGTGGGTGGTGCGTTTACGGGCTAATGAGAAATCCGTTTTTTGAAATTTTTGGAATTCTCAAAACATGGACAAGGTACGTTGGAGCCAGATGCATCTGATGTACTGAACACAAAATAATATCAAAAAGGGCAATAAACTTCAATGAAGTGCAAAATTAGTTTGATAATCATTTGAGAATTTCTCCCTCTCTCTCTCTTTATCTATCTATCTCTCTCTCTATCTATCTCTCTCTCTCTCTCTCTCTCTCTATCTATCTAAATCTCTCTCTCTCTCTTATATATATATATATATATATATGTGTGTGTGTGTTATTACTTGTATTAAGTTAAACTTTAGTCTTTCGTTGCACAAAACATTATGAACTTTCATCTCTGACACAACTAAAACAAAAGGAGCTTTGATCCAAAATGATTCCAACTACAATATTGTATAAGAGTTTAGTAATAAATATTAACAAAGTTGGCTGAGAAGGTCTCATGTGGAAGTTTTTCCCATAGACTGTAGGTTTTTCCCCCAAATAATTTTTTTTCTCCTTTGTATACAAACCCTGTGTCACCCTCTTGTGGTGAGTTTATGGTACTGTTTGTAACATTTGTCAAATCTTAACAGCAAAAAATCTAAGAATTCGAGCTAAATTAGTCTTATATAGCAGTCTGGGGTAAAATCATTCATATAACTTTAGCAGCACTCAGGATTTTGTTGCTTTGTCGTTTTTGTTGGATTTGCGTTGGTGAGCATTACAGCTCTATAAAGACGGATGTTTTTATTATTTGGTCTTATCATATTGCAAAGGGCTATTAAACAGAACCTCCTTTCAAATGAGTTTTTATTAACTCCTTCTGTCTGTTTGTAAGCATCCTCTTTAAAGTTTTTGTTGTTTATTGGAAACCTGCAGTGGTGTCTGCTGTCCAGGCCCTGGCAGAACTGGTTGTCGGGAAGTCTTTGCAGGAGATTGTGAGCAACTTCCGTGGATTTTACCGCCTGCTGACCAGTGATGGCCAGATGAGATGGGTACTCAACATAAATGTGCTTTCTTGTGATTTCATGTTAACATGTTAAGAGTGAAATTCTAGGTCTGTTTTGGATCAAAGTCCTCCTGTAAGAGTCTCTTTCTTATCAGTTTTAATTTCCTGACTGCACAGCATTTGCCTCCAGAACTTTCTGATGTTTACTGGAATTATACGCATTGATTAATGGACAACCTCTTACCACGAAAACTCCCAAAGAGGGAATTTCCATCCTTCTGGTTAACAGCTCAGGGTGGAAATGGCTGATGAAGGGCTGCTTTGTTTGCTGCAGATATTTTCTTCTTCTCACTTTATAAATCAACCTAGTGTATTTGCTGGGAGGTTCCTGTAACTGTATCTGGCTTCTGCCTTTTGTAATGTAATGTAGCCAAAGCTTGTTAATGATCAGCTATAACACAGGAAAATATTAGCAATTTTTATTTCTCCTATGCTGCTTCAAAATGTTTCACATAACGTGCATGCATTTCAGACAGGTTTTTAAAGTTTATTTTTGCCTGAATCTTGTCTTTTAACAAACTCTTTCTGTATGTTATTGATATTTAGACCACTAATTCTTCTACAGTGTAAAAAGTCCATAAAAAACACTGCTCTGGTTCACCTCACTGCAACTAAAACGTCTTTAGAGCAGCAAAAAGCTTGACTGATACACACCCAAAAATGTTCTGTTGAGCAAACGAATGGTGAAAAACACAGACCCTGCATCTGCCGGTCATTTTTAATCATTTTTTGATCAACATTTCTTCCTCAATGTTTTCCTCTTTATTCCCTCAGTAATGAAAATGTTCTCACTAAGAAGCATAATGGTTTATTCCTCAGTAACAAAGAAAAAAGAGAGAGAAATCAGATACTAACATTGTTTTTGTCATTATTATGCTCTCTTACATTTTCACATCCGCTAATTTTAACTCTGTTTTGTCTGACACAGTTGGGCCCAGAGAAAGGAGTGATCCAGCTGGCAACCGCTGCCATCCTGAATGCTGTGTGGGACCTATGGGCGCGAGCGGAGGGCAAGGTTTGACCCGCACTGAAAGCATCGCCGGTAAATCGCAGCATCTTTCCCAAGCGCAACACTTCACGTCTCACAAGTTGTCATCGTTTTCCTGCAGCCGCTGTGGAAGCTGCTCGTCGACATGGTGAGTCACTGATAAACTGCTGCATCGACTGACGTCCGGCATGACGTGTGACGAGGGAATATCTTGTTTTTGTGGGTCAATTCAGGATCCGAAGCAGATCGTCTCATGCATCGACTTCAGATACATCACCGACGTGCTCACAGAGGAGGAAGCTCTGGGTGAGACTGGTTCATGATAAACACGCTGAGCCTGACGTATTCATCCCTGTCCAGTTATTCCTTTATGTAGTTTTATCACTTCTTCTCTTTCCTCAGACATACTTGTGAAAGCTCAGGAGGGCAAGCAGCAGAGAGGTAAGCACACCGATGAGACTTTAATTAAAGCGCTGAATTAAAAAGTCTCTTTCAAAGCTGACTGGAGTGCTTTTGAGCAGCCCCCCCTTGTTATTTCTTTGTAAGCTCACTTCTAAAGTATTTATTACCCGTTTCTCTCTCACCTGCCAGAGGATCAGATGCTGAAGGAGGGTTATCCTGCATACACCACCTCCTGCGCTTGGCTCGGATACTCAGACCAGCAGCTCAAACAGGTCTCTGAACTGTAAAGCACCCCACCTATTCTGTTTGCATTCCAGTTAATGCATTTATGGTGTTTTCTCCAGCTTTGTACAGATGCACTTAAAAGCGGCTGGACCAGGTTTAAGGTGAAGGTGGGCGCAGACCTGCAGGACGACGTGCGCAGATGTCGCCTCATCAGGCAGATCATCGGGCCCAATAACACTTTGGTGAGGTAGAGGCCGCTGGTTGAGTCTTGTGTAGAAGTTGAAGAGTCTTGCTGACGTCTCTTTGCGTCAGATGATCGATGCCAACCAGAGGTGGGATGTGGGCGAGGCCATCAGCTGGGTGTCGGCACTGGCTGAAGTAAAGCCTCTTTGGATTGAGGAGCCCACCTCTCCAGACGACATCCTGGGTCACGCTGCCATTTCTAAGGTGTAGTTTTTATAATAAGTTGTTGATGTGTTGATGAAACGAAAGGAAGGAAGACGACAGGAAGCTAAATGAAAAGCCATCTGTTAGAGCTCTTACTGTCTGTTTCACTACTCTCATGTTTTAATGGTTATTTTTAATTTTTTCTGATATTTGTTTTAGATTCCGGTTGGATGTTTTATGCCGTAGTTTAGCCTCTATCTGTTTTGTTTTGTAGTTCTGAATCTAATAAGCATCTTTTTCAAGTGTTTTCTGTCTTTGCTTGTTCTGTGGCTGGATAACATCTGTCGTTTTCTCTGAAGCTGCTTTGTGTCACTGGTTATTCTGCATGTTTTTTAATCTGTTTTTGCCGTCTCTTGCGCTTTTATGCGTCCTTCTGGTGTTCATTTTGTGTTTCTGTGGTTGCTTTTGTGTCTATGTAAACACTTCCATTCATTTCCAGCACTAATTCTTACAATCACTCCGAACGCATCGCGTTAAGCCTCTTCTTCCAAGAATCTGAAAATGTTTGGATTTCTTGTTGCAGGCTTTGGCTCCGCTCGGCATCGGTGTGGCAACAGGGGAGCAGGTCAGAGCTCAAGTTTCTTCCCACACAAAAAGCATCACTGGTTGAACTAGCCCTGTATTTTACTGTGGGTCACTCAGTGTCAAGTTTTTCTTTCCAGTGTCACAACAGGGTGATGTTTAAGCAGTTCCTTCAGGCCGATGCGCTCCAGTTTGTCCAAATCGACAGCTGTCGGTTGGGTAGCGTCAACGAGAACCTGGCGGTGCTGCTGATGGCTCACAAGTTCCAAGGTAAATATCACACAAACAAGGACAGAAAAGCCTTTTGACAGTGTGATTTGCTGATGGTCAAATTTCTGCTCAGACTTTTTAAGGGCCATGGTTTTCAACTTTTGAGCCACTTATAAGCAACCTGTTTGAAGTTTTAAATGCGGTTTATATTGTTCTTGTTTTTATGTCTCTTATTCCCATTTCTTCTTTTGCATATTTGCAGCATTACAGTTCATAAACAGGTGGATAGAATTTACATGCAAGTGAAAAATACAGTGGCTGCATGGTTTTTTTTTCTTTACCCCTTGAATTAAATAAAAAGAGACATCTGATTTTCTATACTCAGTAAATTAAGAATAAAAGCCAACTTTTTTATCTCTCAGCCTTTTCATCTTTTGTTTTTCCAAAGTTGTTCATGGCAGAGTACAGGAAATAAAGAATTTGCTTTAGGGAAATGACATTGTTTTAGATATGTAAAGCACATATGTTAAAGAGTTGCCCAGGCATGTGATGTGGAAAATGGAGCTGGAGGTGACCAAGTCGGACAGGGAGGCGTGGAGCAGGGCAGAGACGTGGGACTCACTGTAGGTGACGGTCTGAACGCACTCGCTATTACAAACTTTATAATCTGCTGAATAAATTGTTATCTGCCACTGAGTCATAATGTTGACACGGTTAGTTCAAAGTTGGGTCCAGCTGTCGTGGTCAGCCAGAGCGGATGATGGTCATGGGAACTTGCACCTTTGCTGATTAGGAGTCGAGATGTCGTTTTAGGTCACGTATCTTTTCACAACACCTGGAAGGTGCTTTGTAGATTAATAACATTTTTATTTCACTTTTAGTTCCTGTGTGTCCTCATGCTGGTGGAGTCGGCCTGTGTGAGCTCGTCCAGCATCTCATTCTCTTTGACTTCATCTGTGTGTCAGCGGATCTCTGCAACCGGTGAGAGACGGACTTAATTTCATTACAAATTCCGGTCATTTACAGATCGAGGTAAAACTATAA
This sequence comes from Craterocephalus amniculus, assembly GCA_036024015.1. NCBI lineage: Eukaryota > Metazoa > Chordata > Actinopteri > Atheriniformes > Atherinidae > Craterocephalus > Craterocephalus amniculus. The sequence goes on from JAVQJG010159537.1 coordinate 25,326, forward strand.
CATGATCCCCCATCCCCTTCTCAGTATGTGTGAATATGTCGACCACCTTCACGAACACTTTACTAGTCCTGTCGTGATAAAGAACACACACTACATGCCCCCCAAGGTAGAGAAATTGTACCTTTCCAATACAAAGTTATAATTTAAACCGAAATGGTGGAATTACTGTCTACTTTATCTGAACTTCCTGCTTTTAGGATCCAGGATATTCTTGCGAAATGCTTGAGTCATCTGTGGAGAGACATCGGTACCCTGAAGGAGACGTGTGGGAGCTTCACAGGAAGAAATGAGGATCTGAAAAGATTTTACTCCATGAGATCACGCGGATAAATCCAAATGATTCACTCTAATCTGCAACACTGTAAGCCTGTTTCTTTCAGGTTTTGTTCAACATTTTTAGATTACATAAATCGCTGTCAGCATTCTACCTGTACGATTGTGTATTTCTGAGAATCATGAGTTCATTGCAACAAAAGTACCTGTAATTTTATTGTAAATTTCAAGTTTAATTTAAATGTTATATTCGTATTTACAGAGCTTCAACAATACAGAAAATAAGAGTTCAATACCCAGAAAGATCCCCGAAGATTGTTCACAAAACAAATAAAGATTTAAAAGAAGACTTTCAATGAGAGTAATGAATAACCACAAAACATCACTTTCTCTGAGCTGAACTCAAAAATATGAACAACTAAAGCAGAAACAACCTGCTAGAAGGTGTAAAAACAGATTATTCACAATCTTGTGATCTGAGGATTCACACGGCCATCTGCATCTTGATGACGGGATGAGGGTCGTAGGCCTCGATCACAAAGTCATCTGCTCTGAAGTCGTCGATATTTTCCACTTGTCTGTTAATCTTGAGTTTGGGAAAGGGGCGGATCTCCCTCTTAAGCTGCATGTGTAAAAGACAAGACCTCGTTTGAGTTTTGAAATCAGATATATTTTTTAAAAGTGTGTATATTTAACCCACCTGCTCTTTTAGAGGTTCGATATGGTTGATGTAGACGTGTGCATCTCCCAAGGTGTGAACAAAGTCACCAGGCTGAAGAACCAAAGCACAAAACAGAAGACATGAGTCATGATACTATGGGGAACATCTGGAAAAAAAAACCAAGGGAGATGTTGCTACCTTCAACCCTGTAACGTGTGCTATCATGTAGGTGAGAAGAGCATAGCTGGCGATGTTGAAAGGAACTCCAAGGCCCATATCGGCCGAGCGCTGGTACAGCTGACAGGACAGTTCGCCGTTGCAGACATAGAACTGACAGAGGGCGTGACAGGGGGGCAGGGCCATCAGGGGAAGGTCTGAAACAACACGCATTATTCCCAAATCAGAATTCAAGGAAACATGGTGGTTGTTAAGGGAAATGTTAACTAACACGACTCACCTTTGGGATTCCACGCACACATGATGATCCGCCGGTCCTCAGGATTCTTCTTGATGGTGTCGATGATGTTCTGCAGCTGGTCAGTACCTTGTCCTGTGTAGTCTGTTAAAGAAACATGAAATCAGTAACTTTGGACAACCAGGTGCAACAAAAGGTTTAGTCCTAGAAGAGATCTGGATGAATGTGGTACCTGTATGCATGTCTTTGTAGTCAGCACCAAAGTGCCTCCACTGGAAACCGTACACAGGTCCGAGGTCTCCCTCCTCTCTATCTGTGAAGCCGAGCTTGTCCAGGAAGGCGCGGGACCCATTGGCATCCCAGATCTTCACACCCTTCTCTGACAGCTCTTTTGCGTTTGTTGATCCCTGTGACAAAAAAGTTGTTGTATCTCTTTCTGGCGCATAACCCTGCTGCACGTGAAAAAAGTGCTTATGTGCAAGCTTTACCTTGATGAACCATAGCAGTTCTTCAAGGATCCCTTTCCAGAAGACTTTCTTTGTTGTAAGCAATGGAAACTGGTCTGCAGACGTAAACAGGTTCCAAGTAGGTTATTTAGCTTTTCTGAACCATATAAATAGTGGCAAAATATTTCTTTTTCTTTTCAAGTTGTTGCTGTGAACTCCGAAAAGTACAATTCAGCACTATTACCTTAAAATACTGACATAAAAAATATCGTATGAACGCCCTTTTCTTCAATTTTTCTTTGTTGTAACTGTCCTCCCCGATGTACAAGTAGACTATACATTTCCGTATACTTTTTGGGGCTCATACCCCGGTGTGTAAACTCTCAGCTCCCCCCCGCTGTTAGCTGCACTTTCACATATTATACACTTAAACGAATTAGCTGTTTACCTCGCAGGTTGTATCTGACTTGAGCACCAAAGACAGATTTTACTCCTGTCCCGGTTCGGTCTCCTTTCTCCTGGCCGTTCTGCAGGATGTACTCGATCAGTTTTATATATCCCTGCTCATTGCACAAAAATCCAAACGCGTCCCCCGTGGACTTCTCCTCCTTCTCACATGCAGGACTGCTCTGTCCGTGGACTTCTGAATTAGCAGGCATTGTTACGTTCAGCCGGTGTATGTACTACTTTGGGCGCTAAATCTGGCTTATATTTTCCCGCTTGCAAGCTAGCTACTCCTCTTTATGCTGCGCTCACGGAGCACAACCAATGGGGTGCCGAAGTCACGCCCATCTATCGAAAAAATATGAGTAGTCAGCTCTCCCACTAAAGCTGTTTCCCTCCGCCAAACCGCTTTCAAATAGCCCGCTCCGCGACAGCCCATCAGCGAGGGGTGCCGAAGTCACGCCCCTTCCGGTCAGCCCCATGGGTTCTAAAATCGAAAAAATATGAGTGGGAGTCAATGGAGTGAAAATAATTATCTTCTGGTCCCAGTCGTTCACTGACCTGGATTCCGGATATGTTGGTGTTGGATTTAAATGAAAAAAAAAAAAAATACCGCAGAGAACTATGATTATTTCATGTTTTACTTGAAGCCGTTTGCGAACTACCACGGTCGCGGGAAATATGCGTCATCAACTGCCCATGGCGTGGCGATTTCACTACGCCACTTCACATTTCTCGGTTAAAGGCATTAACAGAGGTGAAAATCATTACAAACCAGAACATGTCGAGTCCCTGCTACAACACAAAACGGCATCTTGATCTTGATCTGGCAAAAGAAGCGGGGAACCAGTGTGTGACATCACATATGCGACTGTAGTTTTTTTCATTCGGATTTTACTAAGGCGTTTAACTTAATAACTGCTCAATAATTTTTTTAAATCACTACACTAAAAAAATAATTTAAATCTACAACCAACATATCTGGAATCCAGCGTAGAGAACGACTGGGACCAGAAGATAATTATTTTCACTCCATTGACTCCCATTCAGGGGCAACCCTCGCTGATGTGCTGTCGCGGACAAACTTCCGAGCGCACAAGAGTACCTAACTGCAGTCAAAATGGCGGCCGCAGGCGGCACCATACCTCTGCTCGATCCCGGAAGTCTGTTACCGATCCGTCACCCATATTGGTCATGCCACCCGCCATATTGGTCATGGCACAAGTTTCAGATGAACGCAATAAAATGGTTACTACGTTTATCTCTATTGTGGATAAATCTATATGTGGATAGAATGAATAGCTATTTGGGTCTTAGATGTTTATATTCATAATGTGGACAATTTTAGAAGATGTGATTGATTATTTATGACAAAAACACAATTTCTGCTGGTATTAAATGAAAAATACTTTATCCCAGAGGGAAACTCTGGTTGTTTTGTTTTTCTCAAAGTTAGTTTTTTAATATTTAAACTTTGCAGGATATCAGAAGGTGGGCTACCTAATGCTATAGCGCTTGCTATTAAACATATTTCAGTTCCCTTTGCAATGACAAACCAAAACAAATGTCTTATCTATGAATGGACCACTTGATAATTCAGTTTAGCTGCAACTTGTATCTCACAAGTTCTATTTAAGTATACACAGACCCAAACAACATCCAGCACATGACAAGTTATTGAGACACTAAAATATAATTGTTTGAAATGAAAACAGTTCATGATTCCAATAGAATGCCCTGCATTAATCAAGTGC
>JAVQJG010159564.1:0-13386 GCA_036024015.1 Craterocephalus amniculus
AAACATGTAGCCATAAATAATAGTTCATGCTCATTCTCTAATATAAAGTATATTTATTCGATCGTATTGTTTAGGATATGTAAGCATCTTCTCTTTGCTGGATAATTGGAAGTACTTACAATATTAAAGACACAATATGTACACTACTCTAGGGGCTGGTTCCAAAGGGAGCAAATCCACAAAGACTCCCATGTTAAAGCACCACTATATAACTTCAACCTTAAAACTCATCAGACAGGGAGTAGCACAGCAATGGTTTTTAGCTCCAGTTAGCTGGGGGTTAGCTTTGTTAGCTCATACTGTAGCTACAGGCAGCTCAGACTTTGATGGGTGTCAATCATCCCTCCCAACACTCACAGCCCCCTTCTCAGCGGCATACATCATTCCCTATTTTTCTATTTTCTAGGAGTGACGCTGCCAATATGGCAACGATGGGAACTGCCCAATGAGTGTCTATTCAGCTCTTCAGAAACTTATGGATCGCATCGTGGAAGGTTTGTTCATATCCTTTTACTGTCTATGATGAGGTTGCAGCTGAGTTTTGGTTTCCACATCGCATCGCTAGCAAGCAGATATCAACATGGTGGCTGTTTCACGACATACAGTGGCTGATTCAGCAAAGACATGTAAGACAACACTTTCTTGGAGGTACAGCGAAAAAGAAGGAAAGAAGAGAGAGCAAGAGCCAACATAAGTCTCAGTTTTGCTGTCTGGAAGCTCACAGTTCAACTGGGATGCAAACCAGACACTGAATTATCCATCCATAGGAAACAATCACATAGTGCATCCTACATTGGATGACCTGCATGATTCAGAACATTTAACTTATTTTGGCCGGTAGAAGTCACTTATTTTTCTAACCCTAACTATGGGTTGAAATAAACCACTATATGACTGTGTTTTTATTATATTAGAAAAGTAATATCTTCCTGCAGGTGATTCAGTTGACTATCAGCTGTGTTTCTAACAGAGAAGATGGTTATCTTGTTTTTTCTATTTGTGTTTGACTTGTTGTGGTTGTTTTGTTTTGTTTCTATGTCTCCTTTTAACAGTTCACTCTCTCCTTTCTTTTGTGCCCCCTGTCAGGTCCAGCATTCAAAAATAAAGGAGAATTCATAAGTAGCTATCTAGCCTTATGTGCATAAAGCTCCTCCTGCTCAAGCAAATATCTTCACAGTATGGAAGCCAAACCATCATTGTAGGCCTACTGTGGTAATTCTGGACAGGACAAGGTAAAAAGAAAAAAAAAGAAAAAGAAAGCTATTATAGTTTAATACAACCAACACTTTGCATGTTTTTCGCAAAACAAATATTAACATGATTAACCAATTTTCCTGACAGAACTTGAAACAGGTCTGGTGGTCCATGGTGTTAATCTTCGGGTCCAGGTTAATATTTATCATTTTCTTAAACAAACAGGTAAAATGATAAATCTTATTTAATTAGAAAACAATAGTCAAACTAATGAAAGCAAATAATTCTTAATTTGTTTTTAGTTTCTCTTTTTGCTTCATTTTTCAAGGGCAGCACAAGAAAGGTGAGGTGGGGGTGGAAAGTTACTTACAGCTTATAGTTTCAATTTCAGTTATCAGAGCCAATTGGCTTCAGTGACACAGGTGCAGCACTGTAGCACTAATTTTAGACAGAATTTAAAATTAATTTTCTTAGGTTAAGCTTTATTGGATGTTCTTTTTTGGGTCAGAATATAAATAAGGTCACATACCTGCAGTCTGTTTTGATCTGGTTCATCATTATTTATGCAATAAGTTGGGTCACTTGCAGGTTTTTAGTCGTCTATACAGGCAAAAATCTTTGCACGCAAAACTTCATTTCTTAGGATTGCAGTTGGATTAGCTGGAACAATTACAAATGCAAACACATGACTAACATGCCCAAATATGGACCTATTAGGACTTGCTCCGGGGAAGATTTCTAGTCCATCCCTGGATCTAAGAAGAAAGGAAATAAAGAAACAAAATTTCAATGCTAGATCCATCATTAAAGAAATGTGTTAATGCAGCCCTTGCACAGTATAGTTATGTGTACTTGTTAAAAAAATAGGCCTACATAATTTTTTTGAATTTGCTAATTGATAAGTTACACATTTTATAATAATAAATTAGAACGCTCATGTTGTTTCTGTCAAAGGTTTAAGGCTAAGTTTAAAGCAGAACTATGCAACTAATTTACCTCAATAAATGTTTTTTAGAATCCCCGTGGTGGTAAACAAAGACTTGGCAAGGTGATTCGTCAGTTTCTCACCTCCCCCCGGTGTCTCTGTCATGAAAACAGCACTTGCAACTTTCGGATGGGCAGACCCGAACACATCTCGTGAAAACAAAACCTGCTTTACGGCACTCAGACCCATTTACTACCGAGCCGCTAACAGTGCTAGTTTAGAGAATTTCAGAGCCAGACTAAACATCTGATCTTTGGCTTTTCACCATCTAAACATCAGCTCCTCAAAACTGGTTCTACACAGCCAGACACCGACTTTGCCGGACCAGAGTGAGGAATCGGTTCACGTAGCTTGCATCAGGGGCTGGAGCCGGGTTGCCTGACCAACACAGACGTGTTACAAACCAGCGGCGCAATGGATTAAAAACAAACCGGGCCGAGAAAAAAACCTGTTGTTTCGGACTTGAAGAGTCCCACATAAATAAGGTAACATTCATTATCCCTGTTTCCAGCCGTGCTGTCTGTTCCTCAGTCACATAAGCAGCAACAGGGAAACTCTCCCTCACTGTGCTGGGTGCCGGGGTGAAGCTACACACCGAGCTAACGGGCCGCCCCGGTGCCGAACAGCCTCAGTAAAACACCAGTCACGTCTACAAAAATTAAATAAAATTCATATTCTTACCTGTGATCTGCCTGCACCAGAAAAAATGTAATCCATGGAATATTTACACGCAAATCGCGGGTAAAACGGCCGCTGCAGGACCGACAGGACTCTGCTGCTACCAGCACAGCAACATACAGTAGCATCAACAAGCTAGTAGAGGCTTAGAAATATATTCAAGGATCAGAATAGAGAAGAGACGGAGAGAAGATGTGTCTGTGCTACGGGGGTGTTGGGGGGGGTACAAAGTTTGCGACAGTAAGCTGTCAAATGAAACCAGTAGGGGGAGCTCCAAGCTACAGTTGCAAAGTTCTGCTTTAACAATTTAGCACCACAGTGTCTGTGGCAATACTTCTTTTTTATACATGTGGTCAAATACTCATATTGCATCAGCTGCAAGCTGCAGATGAATTTGTCTGCATGAGCATTCTTATGTGGATGGAAAGGCATATGGAAGAAAATAATATTTCCCGGTAGTTTTACAATAAGCTGCAGAAATATTACAGGAATGAAAAGAATAGTGTTTCAATAAGGTGCATTTTCCCATACATAGTGGAAAAAACTCCTTTATTTTGCAAAGAGTTCAAGTGAAGTGCTGTCGCAGTAAACTAGTAACTACAAGAAATACTGTACATGTAGGTCATTTTTCCATAGCAAAACATGTTTTGTAATCAAATCCAAATTTATGTTTTAACCAATAATGCTTTTTTTAAATGCTGGCAAACAGCTACATCCGTTCAACATGTAATTAATTTTAACCTAAAAATGACCTCATCACACTATGTGCATATTGTATCATTGTTACTAAGACACGGAGCATAAAATATTTACTGTCTTCCAGGAACTGAAAACATCTTACTGTTTATAGTTAGGTTGCTTTACAGTAATTATATGTAAGCCCATCTCACCACCATTTACTATTTATCCAGCTCAGGAACAAAGGCCTTTGCTTCCCAGTAATATATGAAGGCCTATATAATGTGTATTGTTAGCTGTGGCAGAGTACTTTAGGGTTTCACCCTGCAAGATCACCAAATACATCGCTAACAAGACAGGGTCAAATCCATTCAGAGAAAAATCATTAATAATAATCAGAGCATTTATTTGAATCCTTTTGCTAGCTATTAAGTCCAGATTTTAGTTTATTTTTTCCATCCTGTCCTTTTCTGAGGGTCCAATTTGTTCTGACCTTTAATGACACAGTGCGTAACTGCTAGCACAGGAGAGAGATGTTAACAGATAAGAAAAAAAATTGAAATCTATTACCAACCTGCGCTCCCTAGCTATTAATAGCCAGCAGAGGATAAAATTCAGAGTCAGACTGCAGCACCTTAACTTCTTCTATTACTAATCCTGCCCTCTTTCCACATTCTTTGTATAACTGCATATCTTTTCATTTTAGGTTTCTTTTATAAAGAAAGTGTACTAATCCAGCATTTATATGTTAGAATTTATAAGCAGTCATGTCATCGTAGCAACCTGGACTAGATACTGTTACAAGATGCATAATGTGTTATACAAAAATAGGAAGAATATTGTAGTGTGCAGGGGAAATAGAAGGAGACCTTTCCCCCCCTCTGTTTTAGTCAAATTATTTATCACACTGTGAAACTTGATTAACAAAACCTGATGTCTGGAATTTTCAATGTGAAAAGAAGACACAATGCATTCAATTTATACTCTGCTGAAAGCTCATTCATCCTGACCCCTATCAGAGGCTTTGTCCGCTGCAAGATCCTCTACATGCTAATTACGGCCAAGTTGTTTGTTGGGGAGCAGCTCTTTCTCTTGTTTACTAATGAATACCATGTGTGTTGCTGCTGTAGCCCTGATTAGAATGGATTAGGTGACCTCTTTTCTCTTCTGCTGGCATCCATGAGGACGGGCCCAAATGCTCATCGCTTGTAGCTATCAGGGAGTCACACCTCCAAAGTGCATCTTTTCCACATCCAATAGGATTGGGCTCCTTCATGTGGTAGACATGATGGCCCTTTTTTTGCCAGCTGAGCTGTGTTCGTGAGAGCTGACGAGTAGCCATAAAGGATCAAGGCTCTTTTAAAGTGCACCTCAGTGGGACACCTGAGGGTAGCAGGTGAGCTCCAGGGTCCTCCAATCTATGCACTGTTGTTTTGTTCTGCTAATTAAGAAGCACTGTTCTGGCTGATTGCTTTCCAGTGTGTAATTACTAAACCGTCTGCTGAGAGTGCTTTCCGTCTGAACGCAAGTCTCTCCCTCTTGACCATGAGGAAGCTGTGTGAGAGTTAGCCGATGCAGAAAGCCAGGGTCACAAACCTCATTTACCCAAAGAAGACCAAAGGTTTCTTAAAGATGAAGGACAAGGAGAGGCAACGGCTATATACAAGTTAAGATAGAGCACTAGATACTGTAGGTGCAAGCACCTGCACATCTGTTGTTTCTGGCCCCTGTGACGAAGGACAACTATAGCAGCCAGGTTGTAACTACTGTGTTTGAGCAGTTTTATTTATTCTGAGAGCTGAGGAGAGTTTTTACACCCTGTTTCTGGAAAAGTCAGGAGTGAGAACCAGAATATAATTTTAGAAAAAGAAAAAAAAAAGAGAGAGAAAAATAACCAGCACAAGTAGCCTTACTCTCTAATATACATATGGCAAAAGCAAAACTGGCTCAGGAAATAAACATTTATCCATCACTGTGTTGTAATAATGACACAAGTGTCAAAGTGTCAACCAAACTCTTTTCCACCGTGCGTGCTGGAATACCACCTTCGCTCTGTTTGATCTTTACAATGCTGCTCAGTATTCATGAATCTGCTAAGCAGAGCAGAATATCTTCCCGGGGATCCCTGCCATGAGCTGCTTCCACAATATCACTGCTTGGAGGGACAAGCCAGCAAAGTGGGCTTTCCAAATGAACAGAGAAAAAAAGGAATCCTTGATTTCCAGCTCAGAGTTTTAAACCCACACATGAGACAGGTATTGGAAAACAGAAGAAATGCTATAGCTAACATCTTAACAGCACTTGGGGAAAAATAATTAGACTGGAAAACAAACAGTATACACTGTATGATTTGCAAAGACTTTACTGTAAACATTAGGATTGAGAACAACAGAATCAGTTTCTGAACAACTCAAACCAGGGAAGGTTTGTTATCAGAATATATTACAGAGAAATGGACATTTTATTTGTAGAGGATTTTCACATCCAACAAAATGAATCAACTCCAATCGATTATAATGATTATAACGTACTTCTTTGAGAAAATATAAAGTTCTCATTTGTAATACAACTGATAAACACTTAGATAAGTCAGAGCAGGAATCTCTGTTACAGCTGGTGGCTCCGTGGGAAGAGCGAGACTGAAATGGCTGTATACACGATCAAATGTAAAAATGATATAGTGGAGCATAACGTTTATCTTTCAGCACTTTTATGTTATTACCCCTGGAGGAAAAAGGTTATAAGTCTATCCCAAAAATAAAGAAAACCCTTAGAAATAGAGGAAATGATATCAGCCAAATAACATCAGAATTGCTGTCCGTAAATGTTTATACACTTTCACAGATGAGGCAAGTGCTCACCAGATGTTTACCTTCCCTCACTGGTCTGAATGATGATATCATCACCCAGTCTCACCAGCCATGGTGTGAAAGAGCTTGAAAATGAGGTGAAAATATGGACAAGTTGCAGTCCAAGCTATGCGTGTGGGACTGCAAGAGCCTGGCTACAAGCAGTGCCAGATGCTGAATGAGTCAACATGAGGCTGTTAAAAGTTATCTCTTACTCAGCAGTGCGGCGTACAGGACTTCATTTTTACAGAAATGTCTCTGTGACAGCCTGTTCTATATGATATTCAAGGGACCGCAAAGGCAGTAGTTCATTCTCTGAGTTTATAACTTTTGTTTTTCCCAACTTATCAGAGATTCAGCCTTCGAAGAGGTTTTCTTTACTGTAACATAAAGTTGAACCGTGTGACACAAAACTGCAACATTGCAGCAGATGGTCACTCACAATATACCTTATTGTCTTCTGAGAGAAATGGAATATGGTGATAATTGACCTAGGCAAGGTTTAGATGACAGGTTCATCTAATGATGGATGTGACAGAAGACAGCAGTTGGACAGAAGAGTGTGATATTTCCTTCCTCCCCTTTTATCACAGCATGAGTCTCCAATGCAGCAACCTTCCAGAGCTCCAGGTACTGGGAAACATAGAAATCTCTCCATCTATCACCACAGTCTCTTTCTATCTATCCTCCCTTTGTGCATGTTTGTATATTCAACACAACTGTTCCATTTCATCTGGTTTTAGTCTCCGCTCCCCATTTAAAACACCCTAATTATTATGGCTCTGGTAACCATTCTCCAGGAGACATAACGTGTTGACAGGGGCCATTTTTCATGCGAGCTCCTCAAAAGCTTGAGACGCAATCTACAGTGCAACAGGAGCAGACAAATCATTCAGCAATGAAAACAACAGCAAAAGCTTTCAGAAATGAAGAAAGCGCTTTCTATTTCCAGATGTGCTGCAGCACAAATGCCTGGAGCTTTGTCTGTCATCTGTATTTCACCAATTACTCTCACTTCAGTCGTAGCACAATGCTCTATAAGAGCCATCTGTAATTCAAATGAAATATTTTTGTCCCTATCACCCTAAACATGAAAATCTCACTATTTACTCCAGACACACAGATTCCTCAGCCAGTATATTGAGCCTGGTTCAGCGCTAACATGTCAAGTTAGATAATACTGACTAGAGTGCTTGTGGAAATCCCTCGTGACATATTCTTGAAATTTTAAAGAAGCATTATGATGGAAATATAAAGGAGGATTACTTTTATACATTGCTGGTAGAAATTAATGTTCTGTAATTTCCTTTCATTGCATGAGAGTAACTGTGGGACACAAATTATGCCAGGCTAAATCCCAGAGTCCCTAAGCTGAGATCTATTGAATGGGATCCATATTGGCCTGCATCAACTCAATAAACAGTGACAGCAAAGCGTGCCTGCATCTTCTGTGGAAGCCGGAACAAAACAGATTTAAATTTGATTTGGGTTGAAAGAGAACAGAGCGGGAGCAGCTTTAAAGAATCCCACCCCCCACTTGGACCTTCGAGATCTGAGCCCAACCTAAAGCACAATTATGCAAAACAGATTTTTATTTTCATTTAATGTGTTGACCTTTGAAGAAAATGTCAGCTTCATAGGGTAGGGTAAGGACACAGTTTTGTCAGATAGCATTAGTACCGCCTATTATTTATCTATTTTTGTCAACACATTGCAACTAATGTTTTCATCTGCTTTTTAAACTGCTATCTTCCTACGGTAAAACTACATCATTGCAATTGATACACCCAGTAGTGTTTACAAAACTAACTTACAAGATGTGAATGGTGTGTTTTCATACAAATATGCATAATCTATAGGCAAGCATCAAGATTTTGAAGCTTTCTGGTGACCTCTCTGGTGGATCTAAGAAATAATAACAATAAAGTTCAGGTATTGCAGCATTACACACCAATTCCAGTATAATATAACATTTTAGCTGATAATAATCCGTAGTGAGCCATTGACTGGGCAGGGGAAGTGATGAAAAAAAAAGATAAATTTAATTAAAATCAAGTATTGGGTTGCACAATTCCACATTTTTCATTTTATCAACTATCTACTATTATAAATCAATACCTGGCAGGTTTAGAAGTTATCCAGAAATATTTTTATTGTAGTTGTCGTTGTTATGGCTTGATAAATATATAGTATGGTGTGAGGCTACCCATATAGTTTATGAAGCTAAACATGTAAATTGTATGAAATAAGAAGGTAATGGAGCAAATTTTATTATAGTTGGAATATTAGTGAGGTTATTTTAAACATGTCTTGCCTGACAAATTGAAGGTGGATATGTACATTGAATAGAAGCAATGTACATATAATACACTTGATTTAACTGGATAATGCAGTAACTGGATGGAATATCTGGAAGTTTTTTTAAATGGATTCTATGGTAAATTGCCACTGCATGGAGGAAAGTGAATTGGATTTGATTGAATATTTGAAATACTGAATAGTAAAAGAATTTACAGCCACATTCCACTGTGGAAAATTTATGTGAATACACATTACCAGTCAAATGTTTGGACATACTTAGCCCTTATATTTAATGAGAAAGTCTGCCCATAATTTTGACTGGTTCTAACCTGGTGTTCATAATATCCCTTTTGAAAATAAGTTTGGATGCAAGTCTTATTTTCACAGCAATTTTAATGTCTCTTTAGCTGTTTCCCGCCTGAAGAAGGTGCAGAATGTAACAAAATCAAATGTCAATGTCAGAAAAAAAATTTTTTTAAACTGTCTCTGTATAATAGAATAAAAATGTTTTCAGTTCTCTTAGAATTAAGGCAAACTTATGTGAAAAGCACATTTCATGTACCAGACATTTCAAAATGCTTCACATAAAACATTATTAACATTACATCAGGGTGCAGAAAGCATTAAGGAGTATTAAAAACAGACTTTAGAATAGATTAAATAATAAAACAAAAACAAAAAACAAAAGAAACCCTCAGAGAAAACAGGATATATGAGTTGTTTTCATAAAAGGTGGCAAAAGAAACGCTTTTAACCCTGAATCAAACCTGCTGAGAGTTTCATTGAAGCTGCAGGTTTCAATACTCATAGCATATTTTTGCACTGCTAGCAAAACATGGACACATTTGTGAAAGCTGCAACTGGAAATAAATCAAAAACAGAAATTTGAAATACCAAAAAAATAAATAGATAAATAAATTGAAAATAAAACATGTCGAGGCATGTCTTGACAAGGTAATGGTCAATAATGGAGAGAGACCACAATGTGTCGTATGTCTCAAAATATCAGCATCTGAAAGTATGAGGCCACGTGGGGACGTCTCATTCTGAAAACAAAGAAAAGCCTGTTGATCACTTTAGAAATGGACGTATCAGCTGTCAGCTGCTTGTTTTACTCAAACAGCATCTGGCTGTTCTGTCTATTTTCATCTGTAGTTGGCATTTGAAGTCATTTCTATGAGTGTCTTCTACACTACATGTCATCTGGCATGATACTGGTTCCTGAACCTCATTCTGAACCCGCCATCAAATTCACACAGTCAGTTCTCACTGGATACCAAATAATTATTCTAGGTAAACCACAACATCATCAGGCTAGAGTCACCCAAAGGCCAGAACATTGTATTACTTACAATGAGATAATGTTTATTTATTGTTTTTTAAACATTAATGTCAGGACAATGCTGGTTGTTAACATTCACATAAGTGTCTGCAGACTGTGCAAATATGAGCTTCCTTTGAACAAAAACAGAAAGAAGGAGAAAAAACAAGATCATCATACTAAATAAACAATCAGCTGAAGAGCAAAGGAAGAATGAAACCAAGATGGCTGCTTTAGCCGTTTTACATTTTTATTTCTGCCTTGATATAACCAACATGAAATAATCTATTGGTCTAAATTTCATCTTTACCTCTTCATCATGATTGTCTTTGCTGCAGTGCTCTACCCTAATTAAGCAATGACCAAAAATATTTAAGTTATTAAGGCAATGGATCACTTTCATTGTTCATGCAGTTTTACATGTTCACAATTCTTCTTTATAAAAGAAAAAAGCAACACCAAAAAAGATTTTAGTGTAATTATGAACTGAATTAAACGAAAACATCACATCTGAGAAACAGAAACACAGAAGGAGGAAGGGCAAAGGAGAGCTAAAGAATGAGGGAAAAGGACAGACAGGCCAACTGGTTGATCCCTGACTTTTTCTGGTGTTGTAGCTGCAGTAGCTGTCATTTTTCCATCAGGAGGGAACAAAAGTCACCTTGGCCTGCATGAGGACAGGTGACAGGAGGCTGCAGTGTTGGCGCCGGCCCCTGCTGACGAGGGCCGGTGTTAGTAGAGGTGACAGGAGCGAGAAGCTGCTCACTGGGGGCTCCTGACACCACACAGCACCTGCCCTGCAGTTGCAACATCAGCACATTTTTCCACAGGAAGTTGAAATGGAAAAAAAGAAAGGGTAAGAAGTTACCCACTCCTTTCCTCTCACACTTTTCTTTGACTTTATTTCCTTACTCCACTAACCCTCATGTGACAGTGGCATGAAATATTGATACAACCTCATGTGTCTCATGTTGTTTTCTGCTGCAAGGTGTAAAGTAGCAGGTAGCTTTCAGTGGTAGCCTCAGAGCTACGCAGGGACAGGAGTTCTCAACTTGTTCAGGTGTGAGTTTTCTCTTCAAAAGAAACTGAAAATCCTCTTATTGCATTATTCAACTTTTCCTCACTGTGTGTGTTTAGTATTATTCAGAGACTGCACCACAACAATCACGTATTTCTGGCTCTTGCTCATTTATTGTTTGCTTTTCTCCTCTGATCTTTCATTCACTCTCCCCATCCCTCCCCTCTTTCTTGTCTTCCTCACAGGTCAGCATCCATCACCATGCAGGAGGCCACCCCTCCTCTGACAGCTTTGTCAATGTAAATTACTGCAGTCTGTCTGGAGTGGTCTTAGCTCAGGGAGAGTAGCACCTGCAGGGCTGCCCGTCGCCTTCTCAGAAGAACCAAGAATAACCAACCTGTAGGTGCCTGATAAAAAACAAGGGGTAGAATGTGCCGGTGTACTGGTGAAAACGGGGTGGCAAATTCAACCCGAGATATTTATTGGAAGTACTGAAATATTTTTCAATTTTCTTGTCTTAAGGATGATGCCATGCGCATAGTAAAAATGAGATATAGCGACCTTGTGAAGTTTTAAGTGAGAAGGGAGACCTTTCACAGAAGGATGTGTGACTCCTCCGCTGCATGGAAGCAAAGTCTGCTGTCACTTCCAACAGCAGGGTGCTTTTGGGCTTATCCATCTCTTCTCAATTTCTTTGCTCTCAGCTTTCCAGGATATTTCAGGACATGTTGTTTTACTGATCTGAAAATTTTCCTTTTAACTTTGCAAACAGGCAGCTCTGCATGTGTTTTGAGGAAAAGTGGAAGAGTTGTTGCCTTGTTATCATTCTGTCTGACCAAACACCGCCAGCTACCTTCCTCTGAGTAAACAAGCTTGTGTGGGGCTTTGATTTCCTCCATTAAATGACTGATTCGGTTATATATCTCCCTTATGGAACTTTGTTCGCATGGTGGTTTCTCCACTTAGAAATATGGCCTATTTCCTGCTTCAAATGAGCACCCATGGGATTTATTTACTAAATTGCAAAGGACGAAAGATAATTCATATCTCAGTAATTAGGCATGCAAGAAATACATCACAGAAGCCAATACGCCTTGTTATTAAAAAAAGAAAATGCTACAGTTTGATATTATGTAGATTTAAAAGCCCTCCCTGGGGTTTTTTTATTCATTAATTATTTCAAGACTTTTTTGTATTTTATTTTGTCTGTGATAAGAACACCAGTGTGAGTTTGTTTACACTCACAATGCTGGGCAAATTAAGAACAAAGATGACAGAGGAAAGAGGTGAGTCTATTGTTCTCTGCATCCATGTTTCTTTGAAGCAACACAATGTTCAAGGACTCATTTGTACAATATTAGCACACAACAAAGAAAGCCCGTTAGGTGCATGTTAACAGCCTTAGATGACGCGGTTATCCTCTCAGGAGGCTCAATCTCCCCAAGGTCTTGAGAAGCCATGGTAACCTGAAATTGCAAAATTGAACTCGTGCTTTTGGTGGATGGCTGAAAAAAAGAGTGAGTCACTCCTAAAGCTGTGTGTGTAGATATGTTTATGTGTAGCAGTAGGTCTGTGATCATTACTATTACTGTTTACCTTGATATGCAGCCCTGCAGAGAGGATTTTCAAATGATAGAAAACATGCCTGCAACAGATATCAGAATTATTTTCCTGTAATCCGTGCACATTTTCTGCTTTGGAAGTACTAGCACTATCAATATAAAAACCACTTGGATGTGAAACTTCATGCAAACATTGTATGAGTACACAAAGTCAGTCTTCCTTTCATGGTCAATGAAGCTGCTCCAAGCTGTAGATCAGCATGTCATCACAGATTAGTCTGAAGTCTTTGCTTTTCCACCTTTTGGGGAATATTGCTCATGACTATACCATGAAAAACTTTCCATTTTAAAACCTGTTTGTCCTAAATATATTTTATTTCAGAGTCTTACATGTGGTGGAATTGTCAAAAGGGAATACATACAATGTAAAGCAACATCAGTTCTACTTCTGTCTGAATAAAGTCTGTCAATTTAGGTTGCAAATTTGACAGACTTTTTCATTACGTGATTCTTGGAAATTAGATTGGACTAATGCATTGGATGTATAATACATCTGGATAACGGACGGAAAACGGCGGCCCAATCGTCTCTATGGAAGTTGCTCACCCAGCGCATACGCCGAAAAAATTCTCTGGCTTCCGGGTTGTTGGCCCATTGAGAGTGCGCAGTAGTGTCAACTCCCATCATGCTTCACGTCAGTATGAACGAGCAAAGCGCGGCCTGGAGTCCTGATCCAGCGACGCGCAGTCGCGACATTAATCTGCAGTATGAGAGCTGTACAAACTCAAATGACGACTTTT
>JAVQJG010159572.1:0-14165 GCA_036024015.1 Craterocephalus amniculus
AGCAAACATAAACACCGCAAACTATTTGCGGGCTACATGAATCCCACTGCTGCGCAAACCAGATCTGTTTGCATAGTCTCCTCCCACTAATGTGCACTTTCTGGCCGGAACGCCCATAATACATATGCAGTAGCTGCAGAAACGCAAAGTGGAGAGCGGCGCAGTTTTGCCAGGATAACAGACGCAATTCCATGTTTTGGGCTTTGATAGATAAGCTTGGGCCGATTTTAGCGGAGCAAAGCCGTCTTCACCTGTTTTAGTACACGCAAAGCGTTAATAAATCGAGGCCAAAGTGTTAATTCCACAGATTATTTAACATTTTCATTTTGACAGTCCTAATTAAATCTTAAAGCTCTATAAGGAGTTTTTATGGTAATTTACACACTGATAGTATTGGGAAATTAATAAATGTAAAATAATTGTGATAATAATCGTATCAAGAAAATTTTTTCTCTCTTTAATCTCTATGATAAACTTCAAGCTGGAGACAGTCAGGAGCTGTAAAAGATATTTCTTTAAATCAAAGGCTGCAAAGCTCTCTTGGCTGTCAGTGTGGATATTATTAATTGAAACTGCTAGTTACTATTTATAGGATTTGTTTGTTCCATTCAGCAGCTCTGTCCTGACTGAGGCTGTGTTTTATGGGGAGGTTTCCACTCTTATGGCAGAGTATGAAGGGATGTCTTAGCTGATGAAAATAACAGCAAACCATAAAGCATCAGAACAAAGAGGGCTAGAGGTAACTGATTTGAATCTGTTTTACAGAAATGGACTCTGACAGTTGTAACCATGAGCTTTCTCTGCATCATCCCTACCATCACCTTCATGCCACCTCCTCCTCATTACCTTCATCTCCCTTATCATCCTCACTTGAGTCCTGAAGCTGTTTTTTTAGGGCTGCCTCAGTATGAGTCACCATCAGTGACTAAACACAGAAAACCTGAAAAAGAGAAAGTAATGCTTTGTACCGTTTGCTGTGATTAAACACACCTCTTCTGATCTTTGATGAGCCTTTCAGAGAGTTTTTGGGGTAAAAGAAGAGCTTAAGCAGGCATCAGGTCGGACACCTCAGTGGTCCAACTCACTAAATACATCTGCTGAAGGTGTGTGTGTGTGTGTGTGTGTGTGTGTATGTGTGTGTGTGTGCGTGTCTGTGTGTACTGCAGTAGCTCAGTGGATGACTCATCTCTGCGTTTCTATTTGAGGCGCATCAACCCCTGGAGTCACACTGCCGTCGCTGTGTGTCGACGTGTGTGTTTGCATACTATAACTGTAGCCATGACAACCAAATTACAGTCAGTCAACCAAAAGCTGTCAAACAATACAGAGGGGATGAATGTGAAACATTAGTCTGTGTGTATGTTGTAGCGAAATTACTTAATTTCACAATTAATTCATTGTAATGATCCCTCAATATACTTTATACAAAGATGTCCCAACCAGCAGATCAGAGCAACTTTAACCTAAAACTTGCACAACATCCTCCTGTGTTTCTGCGTATTGCTTAGTTTTCATTTCCTTCAAGTTGCAGAAGAGGTGTGATAAGGCCTATTTATGCTGTGCACAATTCTGTGTGTAATTTGTAGGTAACTTGTAGGGATGTAGGGATGCACTGTGGGCTGATAACAATATTAATTTTGTTGTTATGGCCAGTAACCAATATTTCAGTGTTTTTATAAACATTAACATATTTTATTGAAATTATTTGAGAATGTCAAGATAAAGACAATTCAACTTGAACATTAAAGAAGTGATTACACTAATTTCACGATCTGTGTATGTAAGGTTTAAATGTAGCAGAAACTACTCTGATAGCCTGTCTAACCCAGCAGTGAAAGTGGAATATATATCCAAGATATAAGAAGAAAGATAAGAACAAGTATGTGTTAGCAGAAGTGAGAGGTTTACAATGACAACAGTTTAGTTTATGGTTTGTATCACCAAACAAAAACCTGTAATGCTTACATGTAGCTATGCTGCTTTAAAGTAACACGTGTAAAAAACAAAACTGCATCAAAAAGTTATAATCTGATCCATGGAGGAATCTTCTGGGAGATATTCTTCACAAATGTAATAATTAGTAGCAGGAAACCTTGTATCTTAACCTGTTAACAAGCTAAAGTTCACTAATATTTGGCAAATATTACAGAAATCTCTCTAATATGACCAGAAAGAATCACACACCTCCATCCACCAGAAGCATCTACTGAACCGCTTTTCAGTTCAACAGGCAACAGCAGTCCACATGTTCAAACCATTACCACAACACAGACACTGCTTCATTCATTCCCTAATGTGAAACACAGCATCTGACTGAGACTCACCTGAGGAGTGTGATGAATTCATCAAGGTTCTGGATCTGGACTTCCACTGGGTTAAAGCGGGTCTTCTGAGTCAGCCATCAGGCCAAGAACGGAGGATGCCGAGCAGGTAATCAAACCAGATTTTCTCCTCAGCAGCAGGAACTTTTCCTTTAAAAAGACATTTTCGTTATGTTTAATACTCAAACGCTGATATCTTAAAACTCTTACATTTGCAAACATTAGCATGAGGTTGTCTCCTGGTCCTCCCATTAGGATTTTTTGTAGATCACATATCAAATGATGTATTTGACTCATAATGCAACAAATTTTTATTTACTGCTGATACCAAGACAGATGCAGAAAATCATTTCTTAACACTCAGCAGATAGGCAACAGTATGGCAAGCCAGAGGTGTCATAATACGCCCTTCGACGGACATGTTTCTCACAAAAAACGCAGTCACAACAGAAAACGTAGTTTTTTACGCGGGTCAAAGTGAAACCGAACGGCGTGTTCTTGAAACCCTTGAAACACTGTAAGTAGGGTGCAAGGCAAACAGGACCTATAGCTAAACCATTGTGGACCATATATTTATGTTTCGCTTCAGGGAATAAAGCTCAATGAATAAACAGCCCTCCTCACTTATGCAAAACCACCATAATTAACTGATATAACAGTCCAACCTGTAACAACTACATCCACATAAATCTTGAGCTATACCCCACATTATTGTAAATAATACAAATGTCTAATTTAATCCACAGGTTGTCCTTATGAGTGCTGGGGGTTCTATTCCGTCATGTCTTAAAATATCTGTTGGTGTGGATAATCAGAGGTATAATGCTTCTGACTCGTTCATTATTTTGCCTCGATCATCTGAAATATGTTTACATCAGATGGTGTTGCATTTTATTCTCCACTCATGTCTCCTTTCTCTAAATGAGCAACAAGATTCAGTGCTGACGGACAGCTACTACCTGAGATACCTGTCAGTGACGTCACCTGCCTTTGACGACTCGGATTTTCACGACAACAGGAACACATCATAACCTAGTAATTGTGCCAATGGTGGAGAATGTGTTTGTGGCTCTCCCTTCTGTTGGAGTCCCATGTATGTGATTATAAAACCTAATCAAACACAGATTAGGTTTTATAATCTAATAAATTGATTTCATCATTCATTTTCAATTCAAGCTGACACAATTATTACAAAACTGAACCTTTTTTTTCAAACAGAACAATTATTCAACAAACTCAGACTGTAACTGTGATATTGATACAGTTAACAATATACTGATAACCACACAAAAAAATGACTTCTTTCAGTGAACTGAAATGGTTTCCCGAAAACATAATTCCATCAAACATTCCCTGGTTTGTTTGAACTCCACTATGCTCAACACAGCTGCCATGGTTTCCGGTGGTATTGCTCTGTCTGCTGTCTAGAATGATGGATGCACAAGGAGCATGAAATCGCACCATATGCACTTAATTGACGCAGAAGATGGACAAAACTGTCCGTGTGTCTGCTTTTCTGTTATCTGCATCTATCATAAATGGGCCTTAAGACTGTAAATGGTGGCTTGTCTCTGTGGTGGGCCTGGCCACCACAGCATTCTTTTGTCCAATCGTTGCAGAATCGTCAAGAATATTTTTGCCTGAAAGCAACTGTGCCAAAATTTAGTTTTCTGGGTTAAAAAACAGTTCATCCAGACTGATGAATGCAGGTTACACATCTGATCACTTATTTCAGATCCGATCAACCCAAGTGCCCCAGATTATCCTGGCGTAAAGAGAAACATTAACTTAAAATATGGTACAAGTCAGCCGCAAACTTGTTCTTTGAGCCACAAGCCTGCTTGTGGTGTTGATAGACTCAGCCACATGTCATTCTTTTTTGGTTTTAAGCTGTGTACATGTGTACATGTACTTTATGATCTGACCAGAGACCTGTGCTACAAAGCCGGATTTTCTCTTACCCAGGTAACTTTGGGATTAACCCGCGGTTTTTTGTCCGACAAAGCTGGTTCACTTTTAATCCAGACATATACAGCTAACCTGGTTCGGAGCAGGTTAAGTTCTGGATAAGAGATAAAGGAATAGGAATCTCCTTCGTATTGACCAATCAGCTCTCTTAGAAAATGCCCTGCCCATGCGCCGATCACAGGGGGCTCTTTTCGGAGAGAAAACTGTTTTAGAAATAGATTATATTTTTATGAGGAAATAAAACCTCACTGACCACTTTGAATTTATGTTTTTTTCTTGTTCTTGACTTGTTCCCAAGTCTGGGCTTGGGAGCAGCCGAGACCTCACACACGGACCTCATATGAATTGACCATAAGTTTAAAGATGTCATGAACTTCATAGATGAAGGTGATACATTTTAAGGTGGATTCAGTAACACTGTAACTCATCGAACACCCACAATACCAAAATATGCATATTATAATGAGATTAAACGAAATTTGAGTATTTTATATGGAAGGAATAAAAGATATACTCTTTTCTACAATATATCTCTATTATATTATTATTAGAAACAAATTATTTTGGAATAATATTTAGATAATTTGAAAACTAACTGTTAATGTCATAGATTTATAGTTTTTTTGTAGCTACCACATCTTTTTGTTGAAAATAATCAATAGACTAATCGATTAATTGAAAAAATAATTGATAGATTAATCAAAGAAAAAATAATCGTTAGGGACAGCTCTAGTATCTTCATATTGTCCGATGAATTAGTAATGAAGCCTAATCTGATAAATTTGTCCATTAATTAAGACTGAAATTCCTTCCTGGCTGAAGCTGAAGCTATAGCAATGGTGTTGTTTGTTGTTGTTGTTTGTTGTTGTTTTGCCACATAATTTGTTTAAATTATAAATATTTTAGAGGAATAATTGTCTGCACTTTAAGTTGCTGCTCCGCACCCTGCAGGGAATCCCCTTGATGATTGGTCAGATGATACAGACTCCCCTCTTTTATGTGAGCGCAAACTGATCTAGACGGAAAACTCCGGGTTGAGTTACCAAGTTGATAACCAGCTTCTTAGGACAGATGATCTTGATCCTGAAGATCTGGTTAACTCCACCAAGATAACGGCAAGAAATCCGGGGTATGTTAATCGTGCTAGGTAGGACTTGCCTCAGGACAAAAAGCCTAAACAGCTCAAAATGAAGTCACATGACTGAACTCCAAGTAAGATCAGCCCTGCTGATCAGTATTTTTAGGGACAAATAACAAAACCGAAATATCATGACAAGTCTTAAAGTATAAAATAAATTTTGATGTATTAGAAATCACTGAACAGTTGAAGAAATACTGTATAAAATATTTTATTTGGTTTTGTTTCAATACCTTCTATGCCATCAATACTACTATGTCAAATCTACTTTAGGGTAAATTCTGAGATCAATGCATTTTCCATGTATTTTTTTTAGTGTGGGTGAAGAGTGTACACTTAATAATAATACCTTAATATTGTTTGTTGTCATAATGTTTATTGGTAAACTGATCTGACGGAGCAATCAGTGTCAGAGTGTCATCTGTTTTAATGGAGGGAAAACAATATACTAATATGACCTTTTGCAAAAAGAGATTGCCATCAGCCTATGTTTGATTGTTTATAAAGAAAGAATCCGGAATATTTTTTGGTAATTTTACAGTGGTTTTTAAATGTTTCAACAAACAACATAAAGACAAGAGATATTTTAGAAGCTGTCTCAGATATTTTACAGTGCTGTGAAGTGTATATATTAGCAAATCCAAGTTGATTTTAGCTTTTTTTCTTCAGCCCGACATCTTGAGACATCTTTATCTACCTGAAATAGCCTTAGTCAGATTTTTTAATTTTTTTGTTCATTCTTTTAACAGGAATGAAATAAGCTGATATGATGTTCACTGTGGCTCCCTGTCCTTTGGCGCCACCTACTGTTCCATGCAGCAGGAGCAGGAGATACAGAAAAAACACTGCACCCAGACATTCTAAGGGTTGGACTTGAATGAATGTCCAAGGGCCTTTGAGTAGGTGCATGCTGCGCATGAGCACTGATTTACCTGTCCTCCCCCTCACCATGTGTCTAAGCATATTCAGATACAGCATGTGCACACAGTGCGGCAGGTCTGTCTTAGGTCTGCTGGCTCCTGGCCCCAAACTCATGGATGTTGGACTTCTCATCAGCATCATCATATCCCCCTGATCAAACACTTACTCATCTGTAATGGCAACCAAAGTAAACCGTTAATACTTTTTAATGCTCATCTGCTACAGTTAAAGTGGTTCAAAACAAACCCTGATTTTTCACACATACCCAAATCTTCAAGGAGATGATAAAGTCACAACAATTAAGTGCAAACTGGTCCAACTCTACAACTGTTAGCTATGCTTTCTATTAATATTGATCATGCTAAAATGTTTTTCTTATAAGCTTTGAATCACCATGAAATATTTGTTTGCATCCTAAAAGGTTGGAGTTCTGCATATTTCTGTGAACATTCCTGTGTGGATGCACTTTGTCCAAGTGAAGAAAAGGGAAATCTGTACTTCTTTTCTGTCTTAACAAATGTAACTATGCAGTGTTATTGGTCTGTTGGTGAAGGTAAAGGTTTTTGTTTTATTTTTCTATCCGTGCCCCTCCATTTGTAACAGCCACTGAAAAGTGTACCTTTATTGTGTAACAGCCCACCAGTTGATAATTGGGCATCATCTTCTGTTTTGTGGCCGTCTAATCCACCGATGGTAAAATAACATCATCTATCTTTATCATATTCTGACAAGAATAGGTGAAGTTCACAGTGTTACCAACATTTAGTTTTATAATGTTGCAACACATCAGTAACCTTACACACATATTTATTCCTCTCAAACTTAAGATATTGTCCTAGATTCTGATCTTAAACTGTGGTCTACCATATGTGAGCATTTATATTTTTAACCTTTCCAATGTCTTAACTCTTGTGTGAATTCAGATTTCTTTAAGTAAAACTTGTTCTCACGAGGCAGGTGGCCACCCTGCCTGAGCCCGGTTCTGCTGGAGGTTTTGCCTTCGTGCCCGGTCCCCTCTGAGCTTTCAGTTTGACTGGTACACTCAGGAAAAATTGGTCAGCTGACCTGAATGACCGAGAGGGCGAGTAGGGGTGGGGAAACTCAGAGAGGTATGGCGGAGCAGCACAATTTAAGCACTTAAAAGAAAGAAGTCATTTAAAATGGGGCCTAAAAACCCCACTGGTTTTTAGGCCCCATTTTAAGGTTTTTAGGCCCCAACATCATCCACTGGTTTTCATGACAACTCAGCACATCCTTCCTCACTTCCCAGATTTTTGTCAAATATTAGTGGGGTGGGATTAAATCGCATTGCGATTGTATCCAGCATGAGCATAGTTTTGTAGTTGGCTTAGCAACATAATTTTCAATCTGTCTTTCTCCACAAAACCAGGGGTCTCATTTATAAAACTCTGCGTGGGAAAGATGACTACTGGCGGAGTACGAGGGTAAAACAGGACATTCGCTGCAAAAAAAAAATATATATATATAACTTATAACTGAGTACAATGAGAATGTAAAGTGAGGGAGCTCCTAGAGCCACCCCTGTGGTGACTATAGAAGGTCAGGTGGAAGCCTGTGACAAAAATCCATCATATGATGGCTCAGGAGGGTAAAAAAGTGAGGAAGTGGATTTTTCTGAATGTGAGATTGAGATATTGATGTAACAAGGTGCTAAACATAAAATGTTTGTATGGTGGTGGCATGGCATCACCAACGGCAGAAAAGCATAAGAGTGGCAGCAGATGGCAGAGGCTGTCAGCACTATTTCAGCCATAACATATTTATGCACATTCAGAAAATGACTGTACAGTGGCATATCATTGTGTTCAGTGGTGTAGTCCACGCTATATGCAGGTATATGGAGTATACCTACTTTTATCCCAGTCAGCTTTGGGTAAACCCACTTCTAAACCCCTGTGATGTGCACTATTTCTTTTTTTTCTGCAAGCCTAATTGTCCTTTTTTCTCAAGTATTGTGAATCCAAGACCCAGCCTACTCTGCCTCTAACTGGCTAGTATTTACTGGTTCAACTGGTTAACTCTGAATTAGGCATGAGGACTGATGAGTCAAAGTCAAAGGTGGATGAATGTCTTCACTCCCTTCATACTACATATATCCCTCTCCCCATGGTAAAAATTGTTCAGTGTTTCTAACCTTTGTTTTCAGTTTGGTTCTATAACTCAGTGAAAATTCAAAGTCAAATTCAAATTTTCGAGGTTGCAGTCTGACAGCGAACATAATCTGATATTGTTTTGTCTTAATTATCTATAATTTAACAAATTATAGACAACAGCTAATTAGATTATTATCTTTATTATCTTAAATATGATCTATTACAGTTATTAATTATTATATATAAATATATTATGGCTAGCCGTTAGGAAATTAATATATATATATATATATATATATATAAATAATCCCCCACGTGGGTACTTAATTTTATGACTGGCTAGTCTGTGTTTCTGTGAAAAGCCCTCTGAATACCTGGTGCAATTTACGCTGTGGATCTCGATTGTCCGTTGACATGGCTGCTGCTTTAAATTAGCCATTTAATCTAGATTAATCTAGATTAACTCCAAGATTGATTTGAGATTAATCTAGATTAAAGAAATTAATCTATGCCCACCCCTAATATATATATACATATATATATGGAGCTCTCAGTGAAGTTTTGCTGCAGAAATTGCCTTATTTATAGGCTGTGCAAGCTGACCTGTAACCAGTTCACATGAACGCGTTAGACGTCACATCCGCAGAAATAGCGCAGGAGCCTCCGACCCGAGGTAGGTTCAGGAAAATAAGATAGGCTAATAGATGCACTGGCGCTGAACTGCTCAGTCTGCTCATTAAACAATGTTTCAATTATAAAGGGTGAAATAAAATGGCTATTGTAAAGATATTTTCAGTAAAAACTTACATTTAGTCACTTTAAATGAAGTGAAAAGTGGAAAAAACCTGGTGTTTCCTTAACTAAATTTTTATTACATGATTAACGACTCTAATGGCACTTAAATGGGATTCATTCAATGGTTACACTGGGAAATATGAGTTTACTTGCAACTTAAGCACCAGTCTAAAGATGAATTTCAATCAATAAATTAAAAGATCGATTACAATCTTAACGATCGATTAATCGATCGTCGATTAATGATGCCCATCCCTGATTCAAAGCTGCTCTGTCTATAAAGACTCGGAGTTTCATCACAAGCTAACTGGTTGATTATATAATGTTTAATACCTATGAAAAAAAGGTAAATATTGTTTATTCATCTGCAATGATTGACTACAACTAATGATCAAGCTTGTACAGGTATTACTGAGATGGGGAGGAATATCTATCTGACCTTTTTCCTGTTTCTCCTATCTCTGTTCTGGTTATTGTTCAACTGATGCTATATAGGCACACAGAAAAAGTCTCGGGGAGGGTCTTCCTTTGTGTTTGGAAGGCTTGAGGGGATGTACTAGGCAGTTTTTCTGCTAGAGCTTCACTTCCTGAACGTTCCATGTCCATTTTTCACATCTCAGCATCTCCAACAACCCAGCAGCTCTGCTGCATGTTTAGTTGTGCAGCTATGAAAAAGGTCACCCCCTCAAACAGATTCCTCCTGCATCCTGTTCCAAACATTGTCTAGATTGTTTAAACTGGTGTTGCAGTAAAAGACAAATTCATATTACAACAGATCCTTACACATATCTTTCCTTCACATGCATGCAGGTCACATCTTTAGATGTGAATAAAATCCTGATCTGACTTTATTCACATTTTGGGGAGATTCAATTTCATCATGTAGTGGACAGCTATCTAAAAAACCTCCTCTATTTGGAGATTCAAACGCTGGCTGAAATGCTGTGACTGCTTGCACTTTTGTGTGTGTGTGTGTGTGTGTGTGCAGGGATTAAAAGGGTAACTAGTTGTGAGAGACTAACCTGATGGCCAACTGATCCATTAGCCTATTGACTAATACATGGAGGCTTACGAGGACGAAGCAGAAGACAACTTTATAAACCAGAACAATCATGTTTCAGTCCCGTTTCAAATCAAAATATGTCTCTCTCTCTCTCTTTTTCTCTCTCTCTTTATTTCCCTCGCTCTCTCTCATGAAGGCTCTTTTCTTTCTTTCTCCCTTTCTATCCCACGTCCTCCTCTTCACACCATCATTTCCTAAAATACCTGGCCCCTCCCATCCTGTAGAGGAGCAGGAAGTGCTGCCTGGCAACCGTCGGTCTGGCTGCCGTGGTAACAGTTCACCTGAACACCTCCTCCCTAAACAACCAGCAAGTGTGAGCAAGCGGGAGGAGAGGAAGCAGAGCAAAGAGTAAAAATCACTGCAGATCTCACACAAACGCATACACACACATACACACACACACACACACACACACACACACACACATTCAAAACATGCACAGCCATGACTGTGAACGCCAGCCATGCAGAGCCATGGAGAGGAGAAAAGAGACAAAAACATGAGCTGGTGTATATGTAGGAGCTGCAGCTGATTTACATAAAGGATCCAGCTACTGTACATGAATCCATATTTCATTTGATGAGAGATTATTGCTTATATTAAGTGTAAAGTTGATATGAATCACTTCCTGGACCACATGTACCTGTACAGAGAAGTTGCACCATCAGAAAACCATAGAAAAATTATAAACTTTGACATCCAGCCACAGTTAGTGCACATGGTCTGCAGGCTCCAAAAACATTTTTAAAAATCCCAACATCATGGAGCCATTATGGGATGAGATAAATAGACTAAAACGCTGTTGAAATGTGGGAAGTTCAACAACCTGACAGCCAAGTACCCTGAAAAACTCAACCAGGAAGAACCGGGGCTGTTAAAGGCAAAGCACTTGAAATGAATACTGTTGACCTGATTAATTTAATGGCTTTACTTTAAAAAATGAAAAAGCCAAAAAAACAACACAAAGCGAGACGACTAGTGAAGATATTAGGATTATGAAGGTTAAGGGATTTTAACTCTAAACTATAAATTGCTCAGTGCATAATAGCAGTGTGAATGCTGTCCACAGAATGGTCCTTAGAAGTTGTAATTTGGTGAAAATGTGAAGGTTGGGATTGTTGGGATTATTGCAATGGGCAGACTGTTTCCAAAAACTGTTCCCAGCAGGATTGGAAATGAGACAAGGTGCCTGTGACACTATTAAGGCTATGAAGCCTTGTCAACTCTTCCCCTCAAATGCATCACATGCAGGCAGCCAGCAGATAGAGCTCTTTCTAAATGTGTCAACACAAGGAGTTGAATTTAGGGCAGTCGTGTCAAAGTGACTCAGTATGTTTTCACAGATCTTCGGTTTCACTATTCCCAGGATTTAAACTTGTCAACGCCTAGGGTATTGTAATGCCCCACTTTGCCTACTTACAGTAGGTCATCTGCCTGCGAAGGAAACTGGCAGCAGTCTTAAAGTTATCAGTATCACATATTAATTAGGGGTGCAACAATACACAAAATTTACAGTTTGCTCACAAGAACAGTTTTTATTTTTATTTGATGCTGCGGAAACAACAAAATAACAAAATAAATATTTATTTTAGAGAAATCATTAATCTTTTATGAGAAACTGTATTGAAAATAAGCAGCTCTTTCCAAAAAATAAACCTAATGAAATAAGCTTTGCTGTCAGTCATTTTAAACGCCAGTTCATAAAAATGTTGTATCATTGAAGTTCTGGAATTCTGTCTGGGTGTCTATTGCCTCATTAACACTGATGGGTACGGCTGGGTCGGTACGGTCCTGATTGGTCCAGCCCATACAGAAAAGAGTTTCCACTGAAAGTCAGGCTGCCACCGGCATGCAGGGTTTCTAGCGTGGGATTATACTTGTGCAACACAAACACACGTGAAGCCAAAACAACATGAGCTAATTCTTTATATACGTTTTTATTTCCGCACCGCTCCATCCAGCTCATTTTACGTGACTTCACCAGCAACTATGGGAGGAAGCTTTCAAGCGCCAGAGCCAAGCAGACCCTGCTGATTTTTTTATCACGGTGCTTTGGGGTTGTTTTGTTGTTGTTTCTGTCCGTCAATCAATGCATTGTGTTTTGTGACAGCAGTAGCTCTGTCTAGGACAGAGGACAAATTCATAAAAATTTTTGCGTTGTTCGATACAGTGTTCACGGTACAGTAAAGAAGCTGTTGTAATTTGTTAAAAAAAGTGTAGACTGAGACTATTGCAGATTATAAAACTGTTCCAGCCATTCAAACCCTAGAGATGATCCTTAGTTATAACCAGGTGCACAATGGTAAAAGCTGGTAAACTTATCCAAGGGGGCGGAGCTTGCATTCTGCCCTTCATAATTGATGTATGGATGTACCAGACACTTCTCACAGCTCATTAAGCAGACTGTCCAATCACTGGGCTGTATTTCTGTGGCGTCCAATCTGCATTTGCCCTGAAGGGGGCTTGTCCAATCAAATGGCTGGATTTCATGCAGAACTCTGTAACTTTTTTACCTTAAATGCTTTTCTGTATCCTTGTGGAGCTAAACAAAGTGTTTATGGAGTGATTCAATGTTCACCAACTTTCTCTCGGGGTTTCTGCCCTGAAAGCAGCACTTACAACTCTGCCTAAACCTGATCCGACAGATCTCACAATAACAAAACCTGCTTTATGGTACTCAGACCCACTTTCAACCGAGCCGCTAACAGTTCTGGTTTAGAGCTCATCAGAGCCATCAGTCAGCATCGGTTCTTTGGATTTCCACCATCTAAACATAAGCTCCTCAAAACTGGTTCTACAAAGCCAGTAGATATGTGCGGATTGCAGACTGCAGTTGCACCCGCGGAATCCGCTAATAACGGCAGATCGGGCAGATGACGTGTCGAAAAGATAAGATTTTAATAACATTTGGGTGGGTTGCGGTTTAGGCACTCAAATTTAAAAAAAAAAAAAAAGCAACATTTTAAATATTCCAAACATAAAGAAACGAAAGAAAACGATAGAAAACATTTCTTTACTGCAAAATTAGGCTATTTTGCAATAGGCTTATGATAAATATGATAAATGTTGAAGCTGCATGTTTCAGGAAGGCTCTGCGGCCCGGCGCCAGCGAGACACAAGAAGTGCACTGATATCAGACAGGGAAGACTAGCCACACAAAATCAATTGAAACTATTAGGAGCAAAAGTGTGCGTAATCATCGCATTTACTACAATTCAACCTGATATTCTGCACGCTCAGAGTAAAACCCAGCTTTTCCTTTTCAAGGGCAGCGCCTCGCTGCAGGTGCAGAACACAAGTGTCGGCCGGCAAGTGAGACGCGCTTCATGCAGGGGCTGGATCTGCCTCTGTGTGGAGGGTTGGGGTGATGCTGCGGGTCCCTCCCTGGCGGGTGGACTTGGGCCTCACCGGAGTCGGACTCCCCGTTCCCAGATGACTCCTCATCGGTGACAGACCCTCATCTGCCATCACCTCGAGCCACTGGCCCCCACGCGCAAAGCTGGTGCGCGTTTCCTCCATGTTTCTCCATGCACTGCTGTGCGCCTGCTCCCTTTCTGTGTCGATTCTGCCATTAACTTTCCACGGGGTAGCCTATTTTATCGACTACCTGCATAAGCTGCTGATTTAATGCACCTGTTAAATACAACATGGCCATTTGCACAGCAACAGCAGCAGCAGCACACCAACAGCAGCATTTCGCGTCCGCGCATAGATTTGTACGCACGAATACGAGGCTGAAGTTAGCTTCCGATTCGCAGCTTCCGATTCGCCAAATGAGTAAAGGGCAATTCCACTTAATTATTGACATTTAACCGATTTTAAAGATGGTCCTATTAAAAAAATAC
>JAVQJG010159577.1:0-21198 GCA_036024015.1 Craterocephalus amniculus
CTCTCCGTGTTGGCCCTGCGACAGACTGGCGAACTGTCCAGGGTGTACCCTGCCTCTCGCCCGTTGACAGCTGGGATAGGCTCCAGCACACCCGCGACCCACTTGGATTAAGCGGTTCAAAAAATGGATGGATGGGTGTCTCAAACTTTGGAATTCAACTTGTTAGAACTGGGTTAAGCTCATATCAAAAGCAATTGGACCCAGAAGATACAACAGTTTGTAGATTTATTTTTCCATTTCTATAGTTTGGGATGGAATCACAAAGTACATATATATGTAATGAGGGTTATTCTAAATGATTTAGAAGCCATGCAGGGATTTCAAACACACATGGATGCAGTGCTGTCTTAAACTTAAATCACTCAGTTTTGACTCTCAACTTGGTCCTTTTACTAAATACAACGTCCCAACAATATGTAACCTAGATCAGCCTGTTCTAAACTATCCTTAAATAACTACAAGGTGTTCGCAGAATCAATGTAAAAATGAATAAATGAATTAATGCCATACACCAAAACTTGGGAAGGACCCAAATGACAAAATCCAGGAATTAAAACCCAGTTGAAAATATATAACAGTATAACACAATTATAAAGTGTCTCAAAATTCTTGGTAAAAGGATTTTCATTTCGTTATGATACTCTACAACATGATCAAACACATTAGGCATGTAAAGAATTAAAGATGAAGAGCAAGCCAAGATTAAATAAATGAAGATGACGGTGCAGAACATTTAGCTGCAGTGAGGAAATTGTGTAAACCGATCGTGATGTGTGGGTCCAGTGGGACGGTTCGGTGATGCCACACTGTACTAAATGCTGAATGCTAGAATAATAAAGACAGTATGTGTGGAAAAACAGACAAAGACAGAGATGTGTAACACTCAAAGCTTCTGTGACTCAGACGATTGTATGAGAAGAAACGGACACCAGCATGCACACATGCATGACTGCTTTATTTATCTCTGTAGAATGAGAAAGGTCTTAAACGTCATGAAGGTGTGAAACGCTTTTCTGATACATTCCACTTCCTGGAGTTCAAGTGCAAGCATTCCCACAAAACCAGCAGACGCATACTGATGAGTGTCTCCTTCTGTTTTAGGGAAGGTGAAATGGAATTAATAGGAAGAAACTGTCTGGGAATCTGCTCGCATCCAATGTGAACTCCATTCAGCTGATTAGAACATCACGGGAAGACATCCAAGTTGTCTCAAGGACGTGAGCCGCAGACATAAAGCTGAGGAGATGAGGATAAGGAAAGAAGGACGAAGACGTAGATGAAGATGGGTGCACCTTAAAGTTTGGCTGCCGGCGTTGGAAATGAAACAGAACGTGTATAAAAAGGCACAAGAGTGCAAAAATCTGTTTATACGCTGTGAGCTTTACCAAAGGGACTGTGATTATAACACACACACACGGTGTCACAGTATCTCAGCACGTCACAGTCCATGCGTGTCCCGGGCTGACAGGTGCCACACAGCGTTGATGCAAACGGGCATCAGACGAGCCTCGGATCTCCTGCCAAGGCCACAACGCTCTCCTCTCATCTCCTCTCATTGCATCCATGCCGGTTTGCCTAATGAGCGAGACAACATGCATACACAGCGACCAGATCTATACAAAGTGCACTAGGTGCATTTGTTCTCTCTCTCACACACACACACAATGAATCTCACACCACAAGTGTTTCCAGCTCCCTTTCTGTTTTGAACACGCTCATGCACGCAGACGTACCGATTTGTCACCAGCATGCACGGACGCACACACAGACATGATAATGAATCCTGGTCTGACCACCCACACTGGATCAGCAGGGAGAATAAATTCCAATCTTGCGGGGGAGACAGACAGGAGCGCATTTGTCTCCACAAAGCACACTAATAAAGTGCAGACAAGGATGAAAGGATGGATTGATTGAAAGTGGGGTAGATGTTACAGGAATAGGGGGAAGAGAAAAAGAAGGTGGGGGGGGATAAAGAAGAAAGAGGGAAGGACAATAAGTAAAAGTTTGCTGCATTAAAAAGGTGGATCAGCATCAATAAAAGCCACAGAGATATTAGCTTTGTCTTCACAAAGTCCCCTAATTGAGTTAAAACTCCCTCTTCTGTACAACAAGATGGAACATCAGGGCGTGCCGAAGTGCACGTGTCCCCTTCCACTCATACGCACACACATAAAGACACCAGGATATTGCCATGGCAACCCCAACGGTGCTAGCCAGCTGGAGAGGCAGCAGTGTGGCAGCCGGTCTTTTTTAGAGAAGGAGTAAGAGTAAGAACACCAGCACAGTTTTGTGACCGTACTAACTCACATCTCCAGCCAGACGCCCCCTGAATCTGAGCCAGAGGAGAAGCAGTCGCTCAGGGTAGACGCCGGCTGCAGTCAGTAAGTAGGGAGACTGAAAGCAGGAGGGAATGGGATGGTTTTCTGCTCGCCAGTGGCAGTCATGACAGTATAACACTGAAGACCAGAAAGAGGGCCAAACTTTCTGACTGGGAAAGAAATGCAGGACAATGCAATCTTAATTAAAATAATAATAATTTACCACAGTTTACATAGTCTGTTGTAATGCAACACTTGCAGTTCAATAAGCTACAGTAATTTAGCAAAAGTTAGCTAAAAGCTATCACAAAACATGACTTAAAATTAATTGAGTCTGCAAACGCTCACATGATGCACTGTGGTGGCTGAGCCAAGAGAGCATCATCTGGGAATTTAAAGTTGATTTCTGGTGATTTCCTCCACTTTTCAATCAGCGGAAATGAGGCTTCCTTCTCAACTCATAATAAGCCACAAATCTGTTGAATTATTAATGCTAATTTTAGGGTTAAAAGACAGATGAATATGTCAGTTCAGTATCGATTATCTCAATACTCTAATGGGCCTTATTTGTCCTCTTTTTTGTTTTTACCACCACTGCAAGTAGGCCTATGTTTTTCTCAAATTGTGGGTTCCTGGGATCCTCTTGGACATTTTATGTAATCCCTGTGTTTTCAATAAAGTTGATAAAGCTAATTTTTCCTTTAATGTCTTTCTTTCTTTTTGCCTTAGCTGCTAATTAGAGCAGACGAGAATAGATGAAAGCTATAATGTCCTTGGAGTTTCAGACATAAAATGATGCAATTTTGGGGGCATTTATTTACAAACTATGAGTGGGAACCATTTAAAGTCTTGGAATTGGACCCAAAAGCTATTTTTTGGCATGTCTAGTAACTTACTAAGGATGTATTTTCTCAGACTTCAAAGAAACATAGTGCTGTTGCTCATCATCAGGCAATTTCAGATTTGATCCATATGAAACAAAAACAAAACAAATCCAAAGAAATCTTAAAGCTACACAGTAACAGAGACAAGTCACGTCCAATGATTGTTTGATTTGAGTACTCGTCCTTTGTTTCGTCTCTAAACTTCAACTAATAAAAAGTAAAAAAAATATAAATCCTTCATTAAATGCACTCTGTAACACAGCAAAGAAAGAAAGAAACAAGGGTAAAGACAGACTGATGATTCACACTAAGAACAACCCCCCCCCCCCCGAACTCACCCCCAGCCCTTTCATCATTATAACTGCAGCTTGTAAAAATAACTGAGTGCATTTGGCCATTTGGCAATGACAAAATGTCTGCACAGTCAGAGGCCTCAGAGGCCCGTCACTGCACATTTATAGTCCGGCTTATGCTTATGTGGAGTGACTCGCTGTATAAGGACATTAAAGTCATGTGACTGAGTCCACTGCATTTAGCACAGCCAGATCACTGAAATGCAACCAAACAGGGTCTTACCTCCCTCTATGTGCCTGATTATAAGGAAACCACTCGCCTGCTCTAATGCATTGGCATGCAGTCAAATGAAGTGTGCAACATGAAATTATTCCATGTTAGCCATATAGCGCCATGTTAAGCAGGGTGAGCTAATGATGAAGTGCTGCTATAAAAGGCGTCTCCGGCTGTGCAGACATTGCATTTCTTTGATATTAATATAGATCAGCTGGTCACATCAC
Organism: Craterocephalus amniculus; assembly: GCA_036024015.1. Taxonomy (NCBI): domain Eukaryota; kingdom Metazoa; phylum Chordata; class Actinopteri; order Atheriniformes; family Atherinidae; genus Craterocephalus; species Craterocephalus amniculus. The sequence continues at coordinate 4,000 of JAVQJG010159577.1, forward strand.
AGGCAGGCTTCCCTGCATGTTGTCTTCATTTTCTGAGGCTCTGTTTGTGCCCTTTTGTTGCTAAATCAATACAAAGTGTGTTTGTATATGTGATTAAGACTATCCCCAAGGAAGGACATGGTTTGGACTGTGTGTTTGTCTCTGTGTGTATTAGGCATGCCTACACCCCCTCTTGTGTTTTTAGTGTCCTTGCTTTGTACTCAAGAGTGTCCTAAAATAAGAGACCAACAACCCCATGTCAGTGTGAGTGTTTGCTTTGCTGTATTACAGTCACACATTCATAGGCTGGTTTGTTTCTCCAAGGAAGGGGTTTTCCCCATTTAACCCATGACAGTTTACAGATAACTTGCAAAAGAGAGAAAATCTGTGCAGTTTGAGATCTCTGAAATGACTTTTCCAACAATACAGAGACAGGAGCAGCCTTTCTCATATCATGACATAAAAAACACGAGACTCAGTGATGAGAATGATTAAGTCAGGTGCAGTTTGAATTGGAGGAACAGGGCGGAGTTGGGTTGCAAAACGGATGTAATTACTGTAAAGATATACAACTGGATGTGTCTAAAACCTTATTTTACAAAGAATAAATCAGCTTGAATCTTAAAAGCAAATATTCGTAAAATGAGATTATGACTTTCATAATGGTGGAATAATCAAAATAATGATTATTAGCTTCACTTAAGAACAAAAACTCCACAAATGACCCGTATCTGCAGGTCAAGCTGATGTTCTGTGAAACTGCCAGGAAAGGTTGGTAGAGTCAGCGATGGACGGGAGGAAAAGGAGCAGCTGGCAGTGGGGTAAAGTGGGGGCTTCAGCGTGCTGACCACTGGGTTGTTGGCCTTTGAGCTATATATGGAACAGAATGGCCTGAGCTCCGTGTACAAGCATCTACTCTGCAGACGCTGCTTGGAGGCTGGGCTTCACATCATAGAAGTGATCTGTAGATAGCAGACATAGTGATGACAGGGGCAGAGACAGAAAGCAGGGTGGGGAGGAGGTGGGGGTTGCTATTTACAGTTAAGCCCCAAATTATTCATACTCCTGCCAAAATTTGATTGACAGTGAATTCTCATTTAACCATGAGGGCTTATCTGATTGTTACTATATTGTGTGACCTATAATACCCTTTCATTTATTTGAACTCCACATAAAATAGCAACATTTTAGCCCCTGCTACATTTCCTCAGAGTTCAATGCTCAAGCGTTATCTTTTTTTTAATCAGTTTTAATAATTACTAATATGCTTTCTGCAAGTCTCTTTTTGTTTTAAATCACACTTTCAATGTTTTTGAAACTGCAAAGACTCTTCCCAATACTTCAGTTCTTTCAAGAAATCTTGGATGAGATCCCAGACTCGGGCTGAATCCTAATACTGTACCATGTTAAGTGTCCTTAACTTTGACCGTCTGGTCACCGTCTTCCCGCGGCTCAAGGCCAAGCTTTCCTGCAGACCGCCTGATGTCCTCTGGAATTTTAATCAAGTCATCTTTTCTCACAAGGCTGTTGACTTTGATGAGTAAAGACTTCGGTCAGCCAGCTCATGCACATCACATCCTAACTGCTTTAATAGAAAGCAACAGCTTCTTTCAGATTCTTCACGTTGAAGCTTTAATATGAGCTCTGACTGACTGGTACTGAGTTTCAGACATTGAAAGTCACAGCAAACTTGCCCTTGGATGTCTCTGTGATTTTGGTGCAACTGTCTTCGTGAAGTCGAGTCATCCTGCTCAATGCCCATTGACAGAAGGTTTGCAATGCTACTGTTGCTGCTTTAAGACCAAAATGGGTCTGGAGGTGGATATCGGAGATCTCAAAGTTATTCTGTTTGTGATATTAATTAAACATCAGTATATTAATGTAATGTTGCCCCAATCTTTTTTTTAACGTTCTATTCAGTCAGATAATTGACATAGTTTCATACATGACCCGTTAGCGCCACTGACTGGGTGATCTCAGTTTTCATTGCTGTAATAAGGGAAAATAACGCTGCCTTTCCTATAGAACAGGCTGATACTGATATTATTTATCTTATTAACCCGACAGCATGTCGTATCTCCTCTGCTCCTTTTGGCCGGTGTTCCACCCTGATGTGCACATCCTACCACCAGGTGATAGAGAGTGCATGCCGGCGAGTATGAAAGTAAAGGTCAGTGTTCTTCGCATTCAAGTTTATTTTTAGTTTTTCAACTACAGTGCAAACAGACCTGAACTGCCAAAGTCCTTTCAAATTTACTTGATATTGTAATGGACATAGCAAATTTTTATTCTTGTTTGCACTGACAGCACACAATTGCAACTGCAGCAATTAATCTATAGGACGATGATCTTTAGAAAGGTTTGATTGTGGAAGCAAACTGTAGAGTCGTTGGCCTTTTCCCCTTTTCATTAACAACAAAATGTCCAAAATATAGAATCTGTGATCGAGGAATGGTTGTTAAGCTAAAATAATCGAAGTTTCCTGCTTATTCGTCAATTCCTGAGATGTTATTATCTAAAGGGGATCTAAAGGGGAGAACTAAAAAATCAATCAAAAGAACCAATTCATAGCTCTGATGAAAAAAGAGCTTTAAATGGACTCTATGTAATTGCTTAATTTTTGAACTAGTGACAGCCACCTATGGGTCTTAGCGGTACACCAGCTTCCACAGTAAGCTTGTGCATGATATGAGACGAAAGGTAAGGTAGAGGAAAGAATGTTTGAAAGAGAAAAGTTAATAACATAGGCCTAATTCCAGTACTAAATAACTGATAATATAACCAGGAAAGCCATATTTTTTCACAAAGCCCTGCTGGGTTAGCGCAGCATTCACTGGAGAACAGCACTTTCAACAGCGTACATCATGTAATCATCACACTCCAGCATCTTTTCCAGAAAATTATTCTGCAGTCAATGACGCCAAACCTTTGAAACATTTACTTTTTCATTTACATTTACTTTTATCCAGAGAATCCATCTGGATTCTGCTTGCAGTTGTTTGCCAACTACCTTCAGCAATAGCGAAACCATTTCAAATGAACACGCTTGACATCACATCTGCGGAAACAGTACGGAAGCTTCCGACCCTTGGAACATTCAGGAAAATAAGATACAGGCTTATAGATGCACTGGCGCTGAACTGATGAGGTGTCATTTAGCTCATCAAACAATGTTTCAATTGTAAAGGGTCAAATCAAAATGCTATTTTAAAGATATTTTTCAGTAAACACTTACATTTAGTCTCTTTAATATCAACTAATAGGCAAGAATAAGAGTGATTTTTCTTTTTAAAACAAAAGATCCAGCATTTTAAGAACTAGCGATGTTATCATGTCTGACAAAGAGTCTAACCATCATTTGTCACTTCTTGCATTATTTACGTATGACCAGAATAGTAAGAATACAGCCAGATACCTCACTGTAAATTAAAACGTGGCATTGGACTCACTAGTTTGGCCTTACTATAGAAAAATGAAAATAAATATATGAGCCATTTTATGATTGTGGTTTTCTGCAACGCATGCATGTGTGTTTTAACTTACAGCCTTCGTATATATCGGTTGGAATATGGACAGCAGTGGTGTTGTAGGAGACCAGTCGCTTGAAGTCCGGGTCTATTTCAAAATCATCTGGAATGTATTTGGTTCTTTCGTCTGGATTTTTCTCTGAGCCTTCTGGACTTGTCTCCGCATCCGTCTGATTTACCAGAACAAAAGAGGAAGAATTACAAAAAACAGGGACTGAAACTTTGCTATCATCCAGAATGTTTCTGGCTTTATAGGCTTTTCCATAAATGGATGATGTAAAAAAAACACTTGTTGTAAGTGCTCTGTTAGTTTGACTGACATTGTCAAAGGTGGGGATCCAGTGAAATGTCGTCATTGACGGATAAAAACCGCAAAAACTTTTAATTTTACATAGCAAAAGTGCAGGTGTCTACTGTAAATAGGGTGAAAAATGGGGCTGTCAGTCAAATTGAGAATGACAGTCTGAAGTAGGGTTATTCTATTGGAACAGGGAAGATAAATTAGATACTGATTCCTGTTTATCAGAGCAGACAGGTGACATCTGTGACTCATATTTGTTTGGGAGTGTGACGCTTCAAACATGCACCAACACTAAAATGATGTTGACCAACGTTGTTGACCAACCAATGATGACCAATGTTGACCAACCAATGATGTTGACAAAAATGATGACACCAACTAGATGAAGCATGACAGAACAGGTGGAGAACTTTTACAAGCCATCAATAAAATATGTCATAAGGTTGGTTGCCATGGTAATAATTTTATGCTCTTTCATCACAGTGTTAGATTGATAAAGCTGTACTTACTCTATCTTTGGAATTGTAGTAAACAATTTTACTGGCCTGCAGAGAGATCAAAACAGACACAAAAAAAGATTAATGTAAGTGACACAATAAAAGCCTATCATATATTTGACAAATTTATCAAATACATTTATTGAACACAAGGAAAAAACAGCATCTATTGGCCATCTGTGGTTGAGATGATCATATTTCAACAAATGGGTTGTGACTGACAACCCAAAGTAAAATTTCTACATGAGTGCAGATAAATAAAATATATATCACTGCAGATCACACACAGTGTTATAAATCTGGGGCTCCAGTAGATGCTTACCTTCCTATGTCCTGGTCAAAATGTCAAATCCACAAGATCAAACTAAAATCCTTTATCTGCATGAATGATGTCTTATTGTTTTTGGGTATAGTTTTGTATATAGTGAAAAAGCAACAAACTGGAACAGAACTTTGGCTGTTCATACATTAACATGCATTTTGCAGACAAAATATTTTCACCAAACTATTTTCTGAGCTGGAAAATTGTCATTTTGCTGATGCAAACAAGAGAAAAGTTTGTCAATCAAAAGATAGCTACTATTGGGTGTTAGAGGAAAACTACATGTATGTGCATTAAAAGACTACAAGTAGCCTATCATCAACTTGGGGTGGAGAAAAAAATAGTTTTTTAGTCGGAATCGAGATTCTTGTTCATCAAGATTCAGAATCGTTTCAGAATTTCCAAGAATCCATTTTTTAAAAGGCTAAAAACTATTAGCCATTAAATCCGCTAAGTTGCTAAGTGACAAAGACATGTTACTTTGCCCTGTTAGCTAAGTTTAAATTGTTTTTTGATGAAAATGTTCAGTTCTTTCAACTAATTAAAAAAAATTCTTCAAAGCTGTTTCTAGCTTATAAAGGAACGGAGTTAATCAGCACGTTTTGTTACTAAAGGATTGAATGTGAATTAAGATTGGTTTGAATCAGGAATCGATAGAGAATCAAATCGTTACCCCAAGAATCAGAATCATGAGATGCTGCACGACTCACACCGCTACTATCAACTTCATTATATGGCCAAAAAAGACTAAAAATCAATGTATAAACAGGCTTGATTGAAAAAAAAAATCTTAATCTGAAAAAAACAAAGGATATGGAACTACATGCTAACCCCAGGGTTTCCAAAGTTCCACATAAAAACTCTAGACTGAATTTGCTCTATCTAATTTTTCTTATGGTAACACATTACGACATAGACGCTTGAGCTGAACACCAAGCAGAGAAGTGAATGGTGTTGTTTTGTATTGCTAGGCTTCTTGTCAGTACACAGGCTGGCAGGGTGCTAACAACCTAGCCTAGCTGTTGACAGGAAGATGCCCTACAGCCACAGAGTTGGTTCACTGACTCCCACCACCTGCCTACCAATTCTGGGGCAGCACATTAACAGGACAGCAAGTGTTCCCACCATTACTACTGTTGTTTGCTTAAAGGGTTTGTAATTAACTGCAACAGGTCATATAGTGGCATACGCTGAGTCAAACGCTAGCATCTGCTCATAGTTTCACATAAATACATAAAAGCACATAAAAGGAGCGGATAACTGGAGACTTTTCTGTATCATCCTGTCAAGTCATGTTATGGTGTGTGTATGTTCCAATGGCCCAATGTTTGCCAGTTCAGTTCACTAACACACCATGAATTTTCCTACCATGTCATGCAAAGTCCAGTAAGAAATGAGGACACGGGTGGTTGTAAATATGAACTCTTCTGCTCAGATTCACTTAGATATCGTTCATCTGGTGCAAATGAATGAACAAGAACCAAAGACCTCATTCAGTTCAACCACATGATCAGAGATTATTGTGCTGAGGTAGTACATCCAGAAAAGGACAAATGGCAGCCGTTTCATTCTCAGTTCTTCAACATATTTAAATGCTCTATCTCATGTGACCTTCAAACATCGTCCACTGCTAAGCACTAATAGCTACATTACTCCACATATAGATATTCCTCCTGCTCCTCGTTATTATTCCAGCCTCTGAATTTTAACTGCACCAAAGGGCCTACTCCTCTCTGGCCTGAGAAAAAAATATATAGGGGACACAGAAGAGAAGAGTACTTTCTCTCAGGTAAATACTTTTTATTTCTCACAGATGTGTTTCAGGATCAAATAATGCATAGAAAAGAGAAAAAGGATGTGTCATTGCTGTTCTGGAAGCTGATCTCCTGGTATTACTGTGGTCCATTTCTACACTTAAACTACATAAAATACCTAATGACTCACATAATATGTAATCTACTTACTGACAATTACAGCCCACCAGTTCCTCTCATACAGTTTTAACTCTTATGAAAGTTTCATTTGGAATATGGCAATATTAATGGGAAGTGGGTTTTAAAAGCAAACAAAGATACTTGAACCAGGATATATCTTTTTCTTCTCAGCTCAAGTCTGAGAACTTAAAAGATAGTTTTTTAAACTTCCTCACTTACTATATTTACAATATTCATCTGATATCAAGTATCAAATATCAAGTGTAAACGTTAACCCAGTAATCACAGGAGCATAGATACAGCTTTTTGAGCATATGAGTTAAAAATAACATGTTACACTTAACAGATACATTCAAGTGCGTGGTCCTTGTTGCAGCAGTCCCAGCGTTTAAGTGTTTAAAGTCAGGAGGGAAAAATACCCAATAGTACTGTCCTAGTTATCAAAGGTGACAGTGAATAAACACACATGCATATATGCATACATAGTATAAATACCAGACAGTTACACTGAATATCAATCAGTTAAATTAATTAATGGATATGGGTACAATCTGCAAAATAATATTACACAGAAAAGTGCCACAGAAAGAGAGAGATCATAATCTTAAAGAGACTGTCTTGCAGTTATTGGGGCAATAACCCAACAAGTTTTACACCAAACCCAATTCTTATATAAAGTAAAGCCTGTGAACCAAGCAATTTGGTTCAACTCAGTTTAGGTTGTTTTCTATAATTGTATAACCATAATTGTCATAGAGGCTGGACTCAAAGTCCCATGACGTCATTCATATACATCACAAAAAACTTAACAGAGGACATTGAACACCTGTTCCTCTTGTCTATGGCTTTCTGTCAGATTCAGTGTTAAAGAACAGAGCCTAGTAAGGCTATGCACGGTGAGACGAGACACTACGGAAAAGTACTGAGTCGCTCTTGTGACTCTCCCAGTGATGTCCTGCCCTAGCCAATCAGTGGCCTGCAATCTGCATATGTCTCATTTTTGGCCTAGCGCAGCTCACTTGCAACCCCAACGGAGAAGGTGCTAAAAAGTACCTGGTACCAGGTGGCACTACAGAGTGGAAAACCCTAAAAACCAATTCGAGCACAGTAGGTATTAATGGAAAGGGCTATGATTACCTTGTAAATGCCTTAAATGCTCCAAAAGCTATCACTTAAATATATAGTCAAAATTTGAATATTTACAACTGCGCACATAAACAGATCAGATCAGGACCAGTCAGAGATAATACTTCAGACAATCACTTCTTAAAATGTCAAAGTTAGAGAACTATGAACTGTGGACTGTTACAAAGTTTTCCATTAATTTCCTGTTGCAGATGGTGAAGTGCTTGTCTAAAACCAGACCTCCATTACTTACAGTATACAGAATAATTATTAAAAACAAGAAAAAGTTCTTCAATCATTTTAGTTTAGCTCTGTGGTTAATAACACATTTTTAGGGACTATACCCGATTTCCCGTCCGGCTAGCTTAGTTAACGATAGCGGCTAGCTTTTTTTAGCTTCTGTGTGATGCTTTTTCTCGGCTAAGGGGTTAAACTTTCGTTACTTGATTCCAGATCACCAGGGGATTGCTATTACTGGCTGATCGGAGTCTGGACGTTCCGGAAATTAACCCGGGAGAGAAAAAGCGTCAAGCCCAATTAGCCGCTGTCACTAACTAAACTAGCCGAATGTGAAATCGCGTATAGCTCCTTTAACATGACAAACTCTAAACATGTTTCTTCATGTTTTCTTTTACTTTAATATAGATGTGAAGATTATAAATGTGTTTTTTTTCTGTTTTGCCTAATCTGTTTATTCTAGATGGATGAGCATTTTGGTGTTCATCTATTCAGCCCATTTGCATCCTGAAAACACACTTAAGTTAATTACATTAGTTATGGGATGGGATCCTTCATTCATTTAACACAAAAACTATATTTCATCAGACTTGCTAACTCAATGAATTAGGTTATGTGGGGGATAAATCAAATTGTCCCAAGAGATGCATTTCCCTCTCTAATTTCTTAACAATGGAAAACATACATGACATTGAATAATGCTGAAACATTTAATGGAAATGAATCATTAAGGATCAGAAAACAACAATGATGAGATTTTAAAAGTAATAAATGGCAAAGCTGAAAGGTTCATCATCTAAAATGTACATTTGAAACAGTATTTTTTTACTTTTCAAAACAGAATTTTTTGTTATGGCTGTAGGGGGAAGTCATTTACAATACAGAGCATTTATAAAACTCATACTGTAGCTGAAGCAAAGAATCATAAGAGATGCAAACCTAAATAAAAAACAATTTATCAACTATTTAATAACTAAAATAAGACTGTCATCATATAATCAGGTGTAGCTTCCCATCTACGGGATCATTAATACTAAATATTAATAGAAAACATCAGTGTGTGTGTTTGTTAAACGTGACCACGCTTGATTGTTTGATCCTGCTATGGAAAATAAGGAAAATTAAATCAGTCATTAAAACACTATTGTGCCTCTAATGAGATTTGCCATCTAATTATTACAATCATACTGACATAATAAGTAACACACCCCTCCGCTTGATCTGTGTTTGCAGTTTCCTGGCACCACTCGATCTCAGCCGGATCTTAATGAACATATCAGTCGGTACTCACCTCACTGTCGGCCATCCACTGGTGCTCCTTTTGAAACTTCTCCGCCGCACTTGCCAGGTTCTACAAGAAGAGAAGAAGATGACACATAGTGAGGTTGGGCTTTACGATCTCATAACCTTTTTTTTGTGGTTCACATTAAAATCAAAGCATGTTAACATCACGGTTTTAAAGATCCACAGGAAAAAATAGTAATCTCTGTGCATGATCTTAATAAAAAAAGAAAGGAAATGTCGCTTGCTAAATCTAAGAGCTTAAGTCATGACATTTGACCCAAAGGCAGAGAGCTGGTGACGCAAGAGCACCACGTTCAAGGGAAAATACCTCATTTCCTTTTTTGTGCCTGAAGGCATGAATTAGGACAAGTGGTGACAGTGCTGCACTAAAATTAGACTCCCACCTATTCCATCTTTTCCCAGATCCTAATGACTGGGTTAATGGGTTTATAATGGGCCCAGTTTTTAATCTGTACCTGGTCCAGAAATGCACTGTACTATTAATTTCCCCAGAGAAATATCAAATCCAGCTCTTCCCGCACATGCGAGCGACTCTTAAGGGTTTTCGAGTCAGACGGAAAGAGAGGAAATCTTATGGGAGCAAAGACGTGAAATAACTTGTGAAACGAGAGTAGGGGAGAAAGGGGGGAGGTGATCTTATAAATAATTGAAATTTTTTTCTTTGAAATTAAACAAGACAAGAATCAAAGAAGCAGAACAAGGTCTGCTTGCGGATTGCACGCTGGAGGTGTTAGCTGTCACGTTCCAGTTCAGAGTGAGACCTGAAACCAGATTCCAGCTGTTCGTGTTCATTTTCACTTCCTTTCTCACAGAACCTGTTTGTTTGAGAACAAAGGATGAGAAAATACTACAACGTTTTTCTTTAGTCACCACAGAAAAGCCTCAATTATTTTCTCATCGATAGTTCTGAGACAAGCGATAACAGCCTCCCTTGCCTGTACAGATCTGATTTCAGCACAGATGTTATGGATGCTCCTGATCTCATAATGCATGCTGGCAGTTTAGTTGTGTGAAACAAGGTTACCTCAACAGCCTCCCAGTTGTTTTTTTTTTTTGTACAGAAATTAGGGAGCCCTCAGTAGAGATCTACAGTAGCTTTAAGTCTGTGCTTTTCATGGGGTGTTCAAAAATGCACTGTTTGCCAACATCAGAAATGATTCACAATATGAAATTGATTCATGAGCCTTTGATCAATATAAGACAATATCACAGGCTGGTTTAACACAATCATACTGTATCAAATCCCATAAAGCAACCAAAACATCAAAATATCAATTCCGTTCTGAGCTCACTCAGGCATTTAAATGTAAAACAATCTATATTATTTCAGCATAGACAATAAGGTAGTGCCACATTGTTTATTTAAAGTTTGCACATAACAGAAAAGAAAACTGAAAGAAGACATTCGCTATTTATAAACATTAAAGCAAGAGTATGGAGCCTGTCTGGTGACATCAGATGAAAACTGATATGGCGTACAAATTGCTAACTTGTGTTGTTGCAGTGCATTTCAAATGCATTACCAAATAAATGTCCTCACATTAAGCTACTTTCAAACTAAATTCCATAATGTGCTTCTTTGCAAGAGATTGTAAGATAGAAGGCGTTCTTATTGTTTTATATTTTGTGGTTTTTGAGTTTGGTTTTTAGGACATGGTCTTCCCACCATCACTTTTTAATATATCTTCTATCACAGTTACCAGTCAAGCTCTGCAGAATACAGACCTTACTCCCATGGAGCATCTCAAACAAAACATGTTTAGAACAAAGAAATTACAATTTTGCCTTAAACATACACTTCTGGATATTTTCCTAATCCGATTAAAATAAGAATATAAACAATTCAACAAGTTCTTTCTTTACTTCTTCTTTAGTAAAGACCATACAGGTGGCAGCTTGAGATATGTGCAGTCCAAAAGTCTGTCTCATCAATGTGTGAATAAACTCTATGAGCCAGAAGCCCAAGGGTAGCAACAAAGGAGATTACAGGATGATAAAGCTTACTTAGTTGTTGTTTTGTTGTCAAAAGTTTCACCTCGAATGCTGTTCTTCTATGACTCTACTGTACCTTGGTTTGAAATTAATTACGAACTAATTGGCATTGAAAGAGAAGGCAGTTTTTCCCATTAGATGGGAAACATAAGTATTGTGTTATATTGAATTCAATTTTTGGTCTGCATCTTTGTGGTTGGCCACCTACTCCTACAATGAGAAGTTAGAAATTGTATGTCTGTAATTCTCCACTCAGCAACACACAAGCTTTTTTAGTGCTTTGAATAATATGCATGCTGACAGTTGGGGTCATGGTGGTCTTTTCATTGCACATGTAAAAGCACACAATGCCTTTGCAGTTTTAGATGCCGGTGGCTACCAAGCTGCATCAACTTAATGGGAACACACTGACAGTTTCCTGTCAGTGCATTACAAATGTAAAGAAAATCTGGTTTTGTTGCAATGGTTGTAAATCCGCAGAGGGTCACTTACCCAAAAAGCACTCCAATTTCATTTTTCAATCTTTCGATGAGGTTTTGAAATTTGATAAGAGGCTGAAAGGTTTTTGTGCATTACTGAAGTTCATGCAATTCCCAGCATATTTGTAGGTGAGAGGATATTCAGTTGTCACATTTTTTTAACCATCTTTCTGCATTGAGCTCAAATTAACTTTACTTTTCACTCCTATTGCTCACATGGAACACATCAATCCAATAATGTTCAGAATCAATGAATGAGTATGGCTAATCACACATTTTAAAGGGTTTTTTAGATTTTTGCAGCAATATTTTACGCTTCATTTAAGGTAAGTGTTCGCCTCTAGCCTATCAAATTTCCATTATATTATTAAATGTAAACCTAAACACAGTCACAAAAAAGTAAAACTAATTATGTAAAATGAGAATCTCAAGAGTTACAGTAGTTTTCAAAGGGGGAAAAAATAAGATGATTTAATAAAAATGAATTAAAAACGTTCAAAAGTTATAGTCAGGGCAAATTTGAACATGGAAAGATAATATGCCAACAAATTAAATACAGAGAAAATATTGACACAGTAATTACGTTTTTTTCCCACTGCATCTTCCATTATTAGCTCCACCTGTTCAAATAGCTATTCATCCAATCACATGGGAACAGCTCCCTGCATTTAGCCATGCAGTTATGGTCAAAATCAAGATTAACTTTATTGTCTCACTGGGCCTCAACCCCAGCCACAGAGTGATGGAAAATAAAAGTTCACCCGTAAAACTCATAAAGTAAGACTAAAACACATCAGTAAGTAACAACAACTGATTAATTAAATTAAATAAATCATAATACACTTGGTGTAGTTAGTAAAACCATAAAACCAGTGAAAAAAAGGCATAAAATCAATTTAGGAAAAACAAAATCAATATAAAAAATAGAAATATATAAACAGAAGTTATTCAAAGCAGGATCATTGATCTGTCCCTGGCTGTATCTGCTTATGCTCAAAAGTTGAACCCTCACAGGGACAAATAAAATCTGTATAGGTATAGAACTATATGTCCTTGGGACTTGTCCATGCAAGACGTTGGTCATGAACTTCATTATTCTATTGGCTTCTCTATGAAAAAGACTGTTCACAGATGCATCCTGTGACATGCTCTTCAACCTCAATGATTTTCAGCAAGATGACTTGCCATTTAAGCAAGATATGGTGGAGCAGGAGATTCTCATCACGGACGTGTAACAACTGTAAATCTCTAAGGAATGTTTCCAACGCCTTCTTAAATCAATGCCACCACGAAGTAAGGCAGCTCTAAAAGCTAAAGGGCTGATACAGCACCCATGCAAGCCACCTGCTGTTAGCAGGGTTCTGTGACTTCTGCAAGTGGAATTATCGGGAATTGAACTGCCAACCCTTTAATGGACAATCCACCCTGCAGCCTAAACAGCAGCAGCCCTTAGTGTGCTTTATGTATTATATTTACTTTTCAGTGCACCTTAAAGTGATTCCGCTGCAGGTTGAATATTATGCAGGACCCGCTGACCTCATCTTTGACTCTTCTCAGCCAACAGTTGAACCTGCCAGGCTAGATTTGGAGCACCTGTGCACACTTTAAAACCACAAACACATACATGCACAGAGTAACAACCACTTAATAACGCGGAGCTAATCAAGAGATTGAGAAGGGTCAAAGGCCAGCAGCTGTTGCCGTTTCTTCAGTTTGGCAGCTGCCTTCTTAGGTTTCAAGTGATTTTGCTACACCATTTAGTGTTTTAGTTTCAGCAGATTTTCCACCTGGAAGCTACAGATGAATCCAACAAAAAATCATAAAACAAGTTCAAAGTCTTAACTAACAAACATTGAGAAATAAACAAACAAAAACATCCTATATCTTCCTGCTAATGAGCCGGCAATTCATGATGTCAGCAAGCTGCTATAGAATGACTAATGAGAACATATTGCTGAGTTACAGAAAGGATAATGATGATGTGCCTTGTTCATGCTGTGTAGCTTCATCCCTTAGATTAAAGACTCGGCCCCTGGAGCTGATTCATATGTTGTTAGCCAGTCTCAACAGGAACGCATTTAATTGAGTCACAATCCACTTCGGGTCATATCCATGCTGGGGTGGCACCTTGTGTATTCACCTGTCAAATTCACTTAAATTGGGCAGGCATTATTTTATACCTGGAAGCAACTATGAGGTACATTCACCAAATGTATCAAGTAATGCAGGGAAAAGAAAAAATACGGAGCAGGAGCACTCCAGATGAGCTTAAAATTACCATTTTGTATGTTTCAGGTTGGCTTCTCTTTGACAGAAATTAATAATGCCATCTGTAAGGCTTTATATTTTCCCCTGATGGCAACGTAATAAAAGCCAAATGCAATGGTTTGTGCCCCCCAAATCAATTTATTTTCCTTGAAATGTATGGATACCTTAACTTAAAAAAGTGAAAAAGAAACATTAATTGCTGTGTTCTATATACCACAGAAGCCTAAGTCTTAAGTTTTCTTAATTGCAATTGTAATTGATATATAATACTAGACCCACTGGTTTTATTAAAATTGATAGAAGACTAAACTGCTCCATGGGTTTTTGTTTAAGCTTTTAAGATCTTGCCAGAATTTTACACACAGTTGTGAAATAGCACTACATGTGAACTTTGCCTCCATTAGTGTATTTTAATTATTGGGGTAGGGCTTGATTAACAACACTTTTAACTACTCTGATGTTAGAATGATTTATCTAATTTCACTGAGCATGCATGTGAGTGCAGGTAAAATCAATCGATGGACATAAAACAACAGAATCGGGATCTTACACAAGAAAAGCACACATCTCTCTTATCTGTGCAAACCTGCATGTTTGATTTTCTGATACATGCTACTGGAAGCCTGATTAGAGCATGTAGTCCTGCCAGGACATAACACGCACATACACACACCTGCCATCCCACTGATATGCGGGGAGGCACCGAAGAGCAAAGGAAACATGAGCATCTGCTGTTGTGACTGGCAGCACTTTAGTCAGATCTATCCTGCTCAGCCTGTAGGGAGCAAGGAGGAGAGTGGTATGGGAAAAAAAGAAGAAAAGGAGAAGGGAAAGGGAGATATACATTTGCTCACATTACACAAACCCATTCACTCACGCATCCACCAGGAGGAAAAACAACTGTACAGTCGGGACATACAAGTTGACAGGTTCTCTGTCTGGAGCGGAAAGAGGAAATAACCTTCATCAACATGCCAGCGTCACACACCGACTTGTTAGAAGTTGGTGCTAGATTCGTGCTCCACTGCCGTTTGCTGGTTTGACAGCTCATACCTCCTGCAGCAAGCCGACTGTGCTATCTGTGAGCCAGCTGGCTGCAAACAACTCCCAATTACAGCTGTACCCAGCTGCAGCGCTGACGCCGTAGCTCCATACACCTAAATCCACACAGACTTACTGTACAGCATGTGTGCAAATAAAGTCGCTTTCCAGTTGGTTTTTTGTGTGTTTGATTGAGCAGAGACAGTGTTTAAGCAAGAGTGTGTTTCTGGTTCAGCACTCCATACAACTACTTTTAATACACCTCATTAGTAAGAACTAAAAGTCTGACATTTAAGAAAACATGGTAATGCAAACTTTTTTTTCCCTGAAGCCTGAAGAGCTGTGGTTTCCTATCATACATGAATGGGACTGAATAGAACAGCAGGTGTGTGGGGGCAGTTTCTAATCAGCAGCCGCTCCCTCTCTCCTCTGTATGCATACTGTACATCAGATAAGTTTCACGCTGGAAAACGGAGATGACAAACACGCAGCTGAGAAAGCGGAGACACATAGAGATTGTGACAGCTTGGCTGAAAAAAGCAGGCAAACTCACACACAGTGAATAATGAGTCATTGGTTGCACACACACACACACACACACACACACACACACACACACACACACACACACACTTTGGATCTTCCACCTTACTGACTCAACATTTTCTCCAATGAAGACATTGATCTTCACACCTGGACCAGACTGAAATATGTTGCATCGTGTCAAACTCAAATCCATACTGATGTATGTAGAGCCATTTATCGGGTCGGCTGTGGCTCTTAATTGGAATGATCGTGGTTTAATCCCATCTTTCCAAATTAAATCCTTATTTGCTGAATGGATACAAATATAAGTAAAACAAAGTAATACAAAACTGTATGTAAAGGAGGAAAACACTTGCATAAAATAAATAACAGGAACCAACTAAATCAGTTTTCAAACTAATGATCTACTCTTATAGCGGAACTGCATCACCTGTTGGCTGACTTAGTTTTTGAATACAGATATCGTCCTCTGACACGAGACTCTCCAGTAAAGCATTAACTTTAGCTCGCAGCAGATCAGCTTTCGCTTTACAGAGAACACAGGGGCTAAAACTGGGCGCTCAAGCATTTAACCTCCTCTTCACAAGAAGAGGCAGCATGAGATACGTGCAGCACAGAAGCTCCTGCACACACTAGGAAGCCCTGATCCTAACATGTAGCGTACACAAAAATCACAGGGATAAACTTAGCAAAATGTTGGCATCCAGACAAAGCACAAAAACACAAAAAAATAGAAACATGAGAACAGCACTTTCCACTACAAAGCTTCTGGTAATTTCTCCAGTTTGAGTAAACCAGATATAGTCAAGTGAAAGCAGACTGTTGATAACAGCTGATAGAGATGTTTTTCTCGTCACTGTACGGCACGAACTCTGCAAGCTAGAAGCCAAAGAGTAGCAAACAAATCATAAAGCATGCGTGACATTTGCCATTTTGTGGTCAACAGTTTTATTCCACCAGTAAAAAAACTGGTGGTTTACATGTAGATGAGGAATATACCAATAATAAACTATCATACTTCCTGTGTTTCTAAGGTGAATATGGAGGCTAACCTTCCCTTCTCCTGACTCTTCATCATTGTTAAAGGTGTCAGTCGACATCTGATGATGGGTTACGGATACATTTACCTGCATAGCACCACGATTGAAACATCTATGCACCTGCTCAGGTTCTACTCATCAGACATGACCAATTCCAGCACAAATGGACTACTATTCCTCTCATTTTTATTAAGGCTTTAAAAAATCTTTATATCTGGCTTTAAAATAGCAGGACTTCAAGCTTATGAAGGAATTCTTCAGGTTACAGCTCTGTTTTTAGTATGATGATCTGGATCTGGCCACTGCTAAAGGACACACATCCCTCAGTTGAGCAGTTTGTGGCAGTACACTCTACAGGAAGGAAAAAAAGGATTGAAAGGAAGAGAAAATCTATAGAAATTAGGCTTTACATGATCAGGATTTTAGGGGCCGATCACCGATCAGACAGTTTAAAAAAAACGATCACCGATCCGATCACTGGCCTATTCAGTTTAAGGAGTATTTTAAAAACTTAACCTCTTGTCCATTGGCTACTTTAATGTAATTAAAATACTTTTCAAGAATACTGCACAAAAGGGCAGCGATCTCTCAGTACATTCATATAAC
>JAVQJG010159580.1:0-19765 GCA_036024015.1 Craterocephalus amniculus
CAGAATATTCTCAACCTGTTGATCAAGGAATAGCCGCGGGACTGTTTACTCGCCGCTTTTAATGGGTTTGATCAGCAGTCAGGCTCTGCATCGCAGCAGGGGACCGCCCGGATTAAAGACCTGTGCCGCGCGCGACAACGTTCAAGCAGCCATCTGAATTTCTCATCAAGGACATATTCTATTTGAATTTTCATGCTGTGTGATGTGAAACACCCTCCAACCCCCCCCCCTTTTTTTTCAAATATTGACTCAGAACTCGCATCGTCTCCTATCAGAGCAGATGTGATCAGATCCATATAGCTACACGCAACCACACATCTGAAAAGAGGCTGATCCCTGGCTTGTGTTCAAAGAAGCTGGAGGTGTGTCCCTGTCCTCTGACGGTTGGAAAGATCCACAAACTTTATGGAGGTTTTATGATTTGGTTGAGGTTTGTTCTTGCAGATTATGACTTAGAGATTAAAAATAAATCAAACTCAATTTTGATGTGTAATTCTGAATTCTCTGTCAACAAAAAGCATTGTGCCTAAATGCAGCTTGACAACAGTAAGAATTACAAGTCTCAGCGTGCAAATAACTTCTTTGCTCTAGTCTTTATTAGTTTGCCTTATAATGCTTTTATTCATAGTGCAGCAGAACAATTTAAAAACTAAAAACTGAATTATAAGTAAGTCTAAAATTACAATTAAAACCATTTAAAAATCATACACTTCATCCAATTATACACTTTATGACTGCGATGCATTTGCAAGTTATGTAAAGTTAATGCATCAATTTGTTTTAAGTGACTTCAGCTTCTTCAAAGCTTCTCTAAGTTGAGTTTTAAGCCAGCCGCTCTGGGAAAATGTGTGTGAGTCTGCAGATCCCTTAAATAACAGCTCCCATTGAAGGGATTCTGTGAAGTCCAAAAATCCTGATCTCTGAAATAGACTTAAGCTAATAGTAAAGTAATTCCTTGGCTGTGATGGGAGTGGCCTCATGCAAGCTTGGTCATGAAGTTCAACACGCAGAAACTGGGATCCATAGTTTTTAACTGACTATTAGTGTCTGATGCATATTTTAAGGGGCTCATTATACTTGATAGCATCAGAGTTATTGTTGGCATCTTTTACGAGTTTACATCTACTTCACTAACTCACCTTTTTCAAACCCCCCACCCCCCTCCTCTCTTCACTTTATTGCCTGCCTTTTTTCTTTCATGGCAGGGAGCAAGGCAGCTGCTCAGGTTTTGTTTTCGTTTTGGCCAAACTACCCACCAGCCAGCCTTTATACAAATGTGTCACATGGTGCGTTGGATGGCAATTGACGGCAGTTTCAGGCAAATCAGGTACAGCGTATCCGGGGAAAGGGAATGACTTGGTATTTTTGCTGACATTTGAGCTGAGTGCTGACTTTACAGCTCAGACCATAAAGGGGACATATTATTCCCCTCCAACACCTTAGATGTGTGTGACCACGTTCCCCTACCACTCAGGGCATAATGGCTTTGCAATTAGACGTTTTTGCCAGTTCCTCCTGTTTCCTCGTTATCGGCGGTGCAGATTGCACAGTGTTGCAAGCTTCTGTGTTTATTATAGTGGCAAAACACTTTATGACTGGTGAAATATCAGTACAGATCTCTCTCAGTTCAGTGTCACTCTTTGTGTATTTGTCAGTGTCTGAACGCATGTTAAATGACTGCAAACCCTTCTGTGTGGGTCACATGTGCAGTGTTATCGAATGTGTATGTTTGACACTGAAGCAGTGAAGGCGAATGACTGCGTGTGAGAGGAATGCAGCCCATGGCTCACGTCTGCTTCCCAGCTTCAGCTAACCACAGAGCTGACGTCGAATCAAATCCTTACCCACATCCACCATATCGTCAGCTAGAATCTCAGGGTCCTTGTGTTAGCTGGATATATTATGACTGCTTTTGGGGAGGCGGAGAGGTTACTCATTAAACTGCCATATGGGGGACTGCAGGCTTAGCCGCCGTTGTTGTTGCTGCTCTGCCCTTTAGTCTGGCCAGATTACATCTAAGCTGCTTTGTTTGAAGGCTGCTGAGGTGCCACGAGCTGCTGTTGTTTGTGTTATGGGGCTGATGCATCTGATATTCCGATTAATCACAAGAGTAACCTTTCATGTTAGGCTGAAGTCTCATTTGTCACCATGACTTGTTCAGAGTGTGCGGGCATGTTTGGGTTTAACCACCTACCAGCTGGATTCAGTTTCTATAAATGAGTTAGAGTTCAGGCTGCTTGGTGGGACTTTAGTAATAGAGCAAATCAGGTTAACACAGAAATCTGTTAGCAGCCGGTGTGCAGGCACAAGGCCGTCACCACCAATGACTCTGCTCCATGGAACCCAGGAAGTGACTCAGCTCCCCCTCGTCTTCATTAAAGAGCGGAACAATGGGGATTGTCTGAGGCGCAGAGGGGGAACAGTGGCTGAATCCCCTGCATCAGGCCCGGGGAACAGAGCTGCTTTTTATTCTGTGTGGTGCCCAAGATGGAGCCTGGCACCAGACCCAGACCCGGCAGGCTGTAAAAGACCACCACGCATGCCTGTGTGTGTGTGTGCGTGCGATGCTGGAGCTCCAGGATGCTCACCCAGCAATTAGCCGGTACACAGCAGAACATGATAGCAGTGACATGCAGCTCAGTCCTCTGCAGGCTGGTGGATGAGCTGTGATATAAGCTAAACCTCAGCATGATGCACCCTGGTTGGCTGGCTAACACTCACTTCAGTCAGTGTTGTTCTGCATTCAGTTTTGATGCAGGGAAGTTTGAGTCTTTGGTTTTCTGTGTGGGTGGCAGACGCTGCTTTTAATACCCACCAAACATGACATAGCTCTTAGCGTGAGCCCACCTGGGTACAAGTTGTGGGCGAATGCTGAACACTGCGTACAGCTGCATTTATAGCTGAGCTGCAAACACCAATGTCCGTCTTTGACAACAACTCGGGGTGATTGTGTTTTGACTTGCTGCGAATTATCTTTAATGTCCTTCCTGCAGGTGTAGCAGTGATGCAGCCTTGAAAAGGGCCAGTCAGGTCCTTTCATGTGGGTCACAGTCTATTTCCAGTGTTGTTCAGGAGGGCCGGTCCAAAGCCACACAAAAGAGCGACAGTCACAACTCTGCAGAGAAGTGCATTGTGGTCAGGATCTGTCCCGACTCCAAAGTGGCAGCTGTGTGGTGAAGCCCGTTTGACCAAAGTGCTGCACAAGAGATGCTGGTTTAGTTGTGAACTCTGAAGGAATATTTTCCTTAAGCTTTTAATGAAAAAACATGTCCAGCAAAACCTTCAAGGGTGTCAGTGTGACAAATTTAGATAGGATGTTGTGGCGTTGGTCGGCTTTATCTTGTGGCATTGAGGTTGTTGTCATTCTTGTTTTAAAGGCCTTGGGCCTTTTTAGGCTGCATGGTCATGCTATGAGCTTTTTTTTCTGCACCCTATGATGTATCTTAAATAAGCAGTGCATCTAAAATACAACTCCCAGTTAAATTTTTTATTTTATTTATTTTTTACTAATTATTTAATCAGTATGTCTCTCTTAGAAAAGACTGCAGGTGAAGTTATGCTATCCTCGGGTGATACTCCAAGACCTTGGTTCATGTAATCTCATTTCTTTTTAACTTCCTCTTCCTGAATGTTTACATGTTTATATGCAGCATGAAAAGCTTGCGGGGTGTAAAAGGCAGGGGTCGCGTAATGATTGCCAGAGTTAACATCTGCAGTGCAGAATGGGAGGTCCTGTCGCATTTGAATTTGCTTCAGTGCTGATTGCCAGAGTTTAATATGGGACCCATCAGACCCACAGACAATGCTGAAGTCGGCTCTTTTAGGCTATATTAGATAGATGATGTAGCCCTCAAGCTAAAGCTAGGGATTTACTTTAAGTATTTCCTTATTTAAACTTTGGCACATGTGGTTTTTTTTTATAGAATCTTTATCCTCAGTTTTTTTCTGTGGACTCTTCAGCCAAAGTGCCATTTGGTTAAATCCCCTGTTGTAGATTTTAGTCCGATAACACTGGCCGTTACAACGCAGCAGATCACATCAAACTCAGATGTGTTGTTTTCACAGGGGAAAGAAATGATGGGATCATTAGCTATATTATACACATTGCTGTGGTGCATGCAACGGTCATTTGATCAGGATAAATATCCGCCCAGTTCTTTGGGACAAGTCCTATTTGGGATGAATGCCTCAGATGTGAGGGAAGAAAATATGTTTGTGTTGAGGTTGAGTTTCAATTTTATAACCGTGCAGAAGCTGATCCTATCATGGCAGTGTGGAGCATGTCAGGAAAGTGTTAATGGCTGCCAACTCTGAAATTTAACTCTCGTTTCATTTGATGCATCCATACATCAGTAAAATGTAGTAGTGTTCACAATAAACACTATCCCTGTTATGAATAGTTCTGTATTTAAAGCCTCATCTCTTGTCTTTAAACGTTTTCAGGTCTGAATTTGTCATTTCATGCTGCAGTGGACAAAATGCACCAGTAAAAATAACTTTCTCCAGTTTTATCGGACTTTTCATAGCCATTGTTTTAGCTAAACAACTTTAACGATTCCTACTCACTCATCCTATCGAGGAGCTGGAACGCAGCAGTGACTCCACCTCGGTCCAGACTCTTTCGCAACCTTACAACATCTGGTCTGGCCCTCTGTGTCCGTGTATCATTAGTTCTATTTGGACAGCGCCCTGCTATCCCCAGCCACGTTCATAAAGTTGCCCGGGTATTTAGATAGACATCTGTCCTGGTGCAGCTCTTATCAAGTCAAAGTAAAGTAAACTTTTTCAAACGAACGGAGCGTTTGCCCCTCCCCCAGTACAGATGATGAAGTGTTGTGGATTTTTTTAATTTACTCTTTTAAGTGTCGGACAAAGCTATCAGACAGAACAGCTTGGGTTTGCACTCCAACTCCCAGATTATACACAGAGGAAGTAAAATGCGAGTCCTCCCACTTGCAGCTGCCTGAATTTACAGGGTTGCAGCTTTCACTGTTTTTTTGAAGCCTATGGTGTCACATGTTAAGTCGTACGCCTCGATGAAATCATCCAATGCTGTAATGCAATGAAAAATAGAAAATAATAATCATAATGTCATGCTAGTTACTTCACCCTGGACATAACTAAAGTACAGTGGCATCTTTTGTTCTTGATACCTGAGAAGATGTGCGCTTCTTCCCAGCGAACCCAGCGTTTGCTCTCGGGGCATTCCAGAAAACCGCTTCAAAAACATGAAAACTACTGTCCAGTCGGGGGGTCCTCCAGATTACAAAGCTAATCTGGGGACAGACAGGGGACACCTGTGCCCCCAGAGACCAGCGGGGGATTACAGAGCCACACTGTGCTAATGAGCGGCGGACAGCGCATGCCTCAGGGCCGGCCAACTCCTTTGTCCCTGCAGCAGCCCCTTTATCCCTGCCAGCCTCCGTTATGAATATGAGAAAAAATAACTTTTGTGCAACTTTTGCATGGTGTTAAGACATATATACGAGTGCATCTGGGGTTGTGTTTCTGTTTTAGCTCATGCTGCTGGTCTTATTTTAAACTGTGAAATGGCTTTAAAGACCTAAAGCAAAACAGCGGTTGATGAAGCAAGTGTTGAGAGAACAGTGCTGCATTCAGCCGCTTCCACAGTCTTTGGCAATTTTTTTACATTGTTGCGATGAGCTGAGAATGGCTGATGTAATTGGAGGTTTTCTTGTTGTGGCATGCTTGTTACAAAAGGGATGATCCGAGAGGAATTAGATTTGGATTTCTTTGAGTGCTGCGTTTGCTTGGTAGCCTTAGTTTGAATTGTGGTGCATTGGCAGGGAAAAAGACAGGGAGAAGAAAGAGGATGGCATGGGTGTGTCTAAAACTCATGGCAGCCCAGTTCTCAAGGAGGAAGCTGAGTGGCTGAAAAGTGCTTGGTGCATGTTTTTTTTTTGTCAGTGTGTGACTTTTGTTTTGAATAATCGGAACAGTGTAGGAAGTGAACACAGTGCAGCAGGAGCTTAATAAGGGCTTTTCTGTTCTAGCCTGTCAGGGTGTCCCTATGCGATGCCGTTATATTTAGCTCTTCTGGTTGCTTTCATTCACTGAGGATTGCTTTGGAAGTGAAATCAAAGTGCGCGCGCAGCAATGCTCTGGCGCAAATCCGAAAAAAAAGTGAATTTTATCAATGATTTAGAGTTATTGTTTTGTATTTATTTAAAAGGTATGGCAACATTAGTGCACCTGTAATTGCTCTGTATTTTGTTCTGCTTTACTCTGACAAACTCCTGCATCATCACACGTGGTCACTTTACAAACCTTGCCTTGGAAACATTTCGTTTTAGTTCCGCCCCCATCAAAGTGGGACGCTTTTTTTTTCAGCTTTGCCAACATAGTTTTCATCTTTTCGCAGCACTTGCAGCTGGAGCCGGCCCTTCATGTGGGCTTTGTGTTTGCTTTTCTAGCCAGCTGTGCCTTGAAGGCTGCGCCCACCCCCCGGCCTGCAAACCTCCTGGAAGGTAGCGGGTGGTTGGTGGACCTTGAGGCTATCTATTTTTAATTTCTTTATGACTCAAGCTGAGTAATGAGGGATGATAAACGGGTATTAATAAGTTCTGTCTATTTCCAGGCAGCCAGATGGCTGATGGGAGCTAAAATCTTCCCATAAGCTGAGTAGCTGTAGAGGCCTACCCCTCTCTTTGCTTGGTATAGTGTGGTGCAGGGGTTGTGGAGTTGGGGAACCCATCCTGTGGTCTCTGGAGTGCTGTCAATGATCACTGAAGCTCTGCAGGATTTCTGCTCTACTAAAGCTGTTTTAACTGCTGCTTTTAATGCTTTTAAAGAAAATCCAGAAACAATACAGCTGCAGGACACCTGCTTTGTAGTTCCCCCCGCCCCAACCCACCTTGTTCTATCATATTCCTTGCATTGTGTAGTATTGTACCATCATGGGGTTTATAAAGATTTATGCTGATGGCTCAATAACAGTTGAATTAACCTTTTAAGGCCAATAGCATTGCCATCATTCCTGGCATGCTTGCTGTCATGAGCAGCGGCACACCCAACGACTGGGATGACTTGAAGATTTAGATCTAAAAGATTTAAATCTTTAAATCTAAAAGATTTAAATCTGAGATGCAACTACTGTTACCGCACCAACAAGACACACATACAACACTAACTTTTGTTTTCATTCCGGTTGATTTAGATCAGTTTTTTAAAGGCATATTATTTTTGTTGGACACATGTTGCTTGCATCAGATTGTAAATGAATTAATGTGTTTCAAAAGCAAGGCTGGATGGGGTCAGCAATGAGTATATCAGATGGAAAACGAGTGTTAGATGTATTAGAGACAAAACAGAATGGCCAGACTAAGATGATTGGACATGTACAGGGAATATTGATATAAGGACGCTGAGGTTGGAACTAGCAACCTAGAGTTTTTTTTTGTTTTTTTTTTAAACTTGTCCTGTCCAGCAGTGTAGCAAGCAGAGTGATGGTGTCTGGTTGCTTTATTGTATTGGACAGATTTTACTTTACCAAGAGGAGCTTTATAAATATAAAGCCGCCTGTGATATTCTGGATTTATTTATTTTACTTGGTTTGATTATTTGAATACTTAATTACAATTGTATTTTACCTTGAGGTCTACGGGAAGACCTAAGAGTAGATTTAGAGATGTAGTAAAAGGCGTTATTGGTGTAAGAGAAGATGGCGGGGTACGACGGAGGCTGATGATTCGGTTTGGTGACCCCTGAATCAAAAGGCCGAAAGGGAAAAGACAGATTTGCATTTAAGAAATCTAATAGATATTCTCATTTTTAACATTTTATCTGCTATTATACTTGTGGATTGTTCAGCTGTCTTTATGTACATCTAATAAATAGTTCAAACTTTTTGGAAACTGGAAGAATGACATCCAGTGTTTCAAACATGCGTGTGGTTGACCCGTGTAACAATAGGCACAGATTGCCTGTGATGATTACTTCAGTAATACTTTAATTACTGTGGGATTTGCTAATAGGTCGTGTGTGTACTCATCAGTGTGGTCTGCCATCAGGTGTTGCTGTAAATCTGCCCAACCCTCTTGCTAATAACCCAGATGCCCAGATAGTGTGGCTGGAGACGCAGGGTAACCGGGGCCCGAGCGAGCCCAGCGGCTGTCACAGCTCATTAATATTGGGGATGAAATGAAGGCTTGTAGAAGTGGCTCTTTGCTTTAGTTGGTGCCTCACCAAGCAGGAAGCCCACAGCTCTGTGCACCCACAATAACCCTACAAACCGCCCAACCGGCCAGGCCAGTTGTTTTCTCACATCCAAACAAAACGAGGTAGAGGTCCACAGTTTACCCAGGTTTTGGTCGAGATTGCTGGTAAAACAGCGGATGCTTTTTCTCAGGCTGCTCAGGTGTCAGATTGTATGTTAATGAGTTTAGGGAAAGGAAAGTGGGTGCAAAATCTAGTCATCTGGTTACCAGCCAGGTTTAGTCAATAGAGCTCTTCAGACTGACTCAGTTCCTTGCAGTGAGCTCGGCAGCGATTGGTCAGCCTGCAGCCTTTGCTGAATACTAATTAAATTTCCAGGTCGATTTTTCTTTTTCTTTTTTTTTTGTAGAAGAGCCTGTGTGGGATAGAGCCATGTGTTTCTGCTGAACGTGATTGATTTTTACTTCTAGAAAACAGATTAATCACACTTCTGTTTAAAACAAACAAACTGCGTCTGTATTTATTTTTGTGGGTTTAGAAGCACTTATTTGAAAGAAGTACAGCTCAGTATAATGAAAACCATAAAGAAACCAATTATAACGGAACGGATCTAATGGAATAATACGTAAATCAAACAGGTTAAGTTATTTTGTTATGGGGATGAGTGTTATTTGTAGGACCCTGTTGTCTCCTCAGTTATCTTGCACAGTATCACTGTTACTAAGATACAAAGGTAGGCTGAAGGCCTGTCCCTTTGTCTGCTCTGTATCACTCCACATTGATTTCCTCTTATAAATGCCTGCTTTGAAAATGAAAATAGTTGCACACATCAATAACCTCGCCATATTACGATCTCCACCACTGAAACATAAAATATTACTCTCAGCATTTGAAGTAATAATAAAATTGGGATCAAGCAGGTTCTGGATCGAACTTCTCAGTTAGGCTCTGACTCCCTCTTCATATTATTCACTCTTGGAAAATGGTCTGATCTCAGGATATTCCTCATCCATCTTCCTCTCACTCCCCCTCTGAGCTCTTCTGGAAAATTCAACGGAGAGAAAAAAAAAATCCGGAGGTTGGGGGGCTGAACGTAAGTCTGATGGATGATCCGAAGCAGTGAATGAGGAGTGGAAACTAAACGATGTACAGCCGTGATATTTTCCAGCTCTTCTCTTATCTTTTGGCAGAGAAAAACTTTCACAGAGTAATTTGTTACCTCAGCCAAGGCGTGGAGGTTGTGTGTTTGGCAGCTGTGTTTGTCTGTCCGCATGTTAGCAACATAACTTAAAGAGCTACGAACAGGTTTTGGTGAAGGAACTGATTAGATTGTGGAGCTGCATCTCCATTTGGATCTAGGAATCTGTTAAGTATAATTTAGTACCGGGAGGTGGGGATCATTTTGCCATTGAAGCTTCAAACTCAGCAGATAATATAAAAATAAAACTCATAATAAATAATATAAAACTCAGCAGAATCATTGGTAGAAAAAAACAACAACCCAAAAACGTTGAAGATGATATAACTGGTCATTGTTTGAGTCAGACTGTGTTGTTATTTTGGATCTGGTGATCCAGGAGGTTTAGAATATGGGGTACTGGTTGAACTGTTTGGGGTTTTTCTCTGGTGACTGACTCTATGGTCTGCACTGAGTGCTTCTAGGTTAATATGTTTTGCTTAAAAACCGCAGATGAGATGAGGTTTTAATTCTTAATAAAGGAAAGCAGGATGCAAACAAAAGTAATGCAACACTATAATCACAGCATTCATCAATACATTGGTTCTATTAGATTTGTTTAGAAATCACTATTTGCTGGGAATCTTCCCTGAATCTTTACAGCAGTCAGGTGGGTGGACAAAGCAACTTCCTGTCAGAAATTCTGAGCTTTTTTTTTTTTTTGTACCCCAAACTTTCTTGGTGTTGGATTGGATGATCAGATAGACTTAAAGCAGTGTTTGAGAAACAGGAACAGATGCTTCTGCTGCCGCCCATCAGAGAGTACGGATAAACTGCCTTTTCCCAGATAAGTTTCTTTCAGATATGTCTGGAATTTTCTCAGTAGTCTCTCTGACATACAGTAAATAGAGGACATGATGTTTTATCTATCCACCATGGGAGCAGTTGAAAACTTCAGATTTTATTTAGGGTCTGAAAGTGAGATTTTCAAAAGGGAGAGGAAGCTAAGCTTTTTTTATTCGTCCTTATGCCTTTCCAGTTTCAAAGTGAAGAGCAGCTTAGCATTTCAGTGTGCTGCTGGTTGATGGGTATATATAATATACATTATATATATATAATATAAAAATACACAAAATTATCCTTTAATGCCCTTTCTTAATGAAAAGTGTTTTTCTAAATTCCAAAGCTCATGTTCTTTTTAAAGACTTTCCCTTAGCTTTTCACTGCATTTCTCTAACTTTGGCCTTTTATAGTTGCATCTTTGAGGGGACTTCCTGCACACTTTCCCTTGAGAGTCAACTTTATCAGAAAGTTTAACACAATGAGCTAAAGCATAACATTTCTGATAGTTTTCACACATGATATGGCAACCATGCTGGCAGGATTAACACAATCTATAATAGTAACTGCAGCTGCTCGAAGCAGACGCAGCCTGTGATGACAGCTGTTTCATGAATGAAACTGATTGATACAAGTCTTTTTTGTTTTTTTATGGTGATTGGGATTTTGTGAAGCTTGTAAATAATCCAGCGGCCTCGTAAGGTCACTACTGGGGGCGGGATAAGCAATGAGAGCGTTTGGGAATCCTTTGATTCAAGATTACACCATTTAACCACCTGTTCATCCCTACTTTGACTCCTTTGGTGCCTTTCAGCTCCGCAAATGCCTCTTTGTCTACCTTTGTTTTTTTTAAGCTTTACTTTTAACCTTTAACTGGGTTGAGTCTTGTTTCATGCCAGTTAAATCGCTGCACAGATATTTGCATATGGATAAATGGAACCGGCAGGACTTTCACTACTGGCTTTGATAGCGTGTATGTGACCATACTACCGAGAACAAAACACCTTGATGTACTGAAATATAAATTATACAGTTAGTTTCCTTGAAAATTTTATGCATTGGGAAGTGGCTAAAGTTTGACTGGAAACAAGCAGGTATAAGGGAACTGAGAGGCAACATGATCTCAAGCTGAAATTGGAGAGATGAGAAAAAGTATTTGCTGCAGACATTCCTGCTGCTCTGAAGGGTAATTGGTAACGTTTTTGCTGTAACAACTATGCAATACAATAACCTAAACTGCTGCTGGTTTGTTATTCATTGTTTGGGTTGGTCAGGAAGCCGTTACCTCATTTGTACTCTTCAAACCTGTGGAATATGCAGACGCCCCCGCGGGTATACCAGGGTCTTATATCATAAACAGATTTATTGTGTCATGCTTCTGCACAAAAAGTAAAAAAACAAAGGTGCATGCTTCTTACCAGATGGGGTTAAGTCTTTTAGATGCTTTTCATTTCTCTGTTTGGGCTCTATAACAACATGTCACCATCTACATCCCATTAACTCTGAGCTTTTTTCTGTTTCAGAACTCCATGAATCTTCCTCCTGACAAGGCACGGCTGTTGCGGCAATATGACAACGAGAAGAAATGGGAACTAATCTGTGATCAGGTGGGCATCCCTCATTTGTCTGATATGAATAATATCGTGTTTCTTCATAAACTTCAAAGGAATCACATATTGTAATCTAACCTTGGTTAGGATCTGTCCCACTGTGTGTTGCGACCACAGCTCCCACGCTCCGTTGCCCTGCCTTAAGCCTTTCACCAACCTCACTCGTGGATCCGACTTCCCTCATCAAGTGCGTTAAGTGGCGCAGCAGGGAGCACACATCAGTTAAACCCTACAGCCTGTTATTGGCTCTAGTGCTGCGTGCAGGAAATAACAGAGGCTGCATCTTGTGCAGCGAGCTGTGGTCTGAGAGCCGCACTTAGTCGCAAACCTCCGCGCCCGACTTTTACCGCCTGCCTGAGCAGCGGAGAAAAGCAGAGACCTGTTCAGGACCACCACCCACTCCATGTCTTTGGTAGCTACTGACCCCGAAGGGAGCCGTGCCAAAGCGAGACAGTCGGGCTGCTGACCAGCAGGAAGACTTCCTCCTCCTTCAGTCCACACAAAGTGAAAATAGTCTATTTCCCTTTTCAGTGAAGCAGTTTCCAAATCATTACCCAGGGATTTTTGCATCTTGACTCTTTAAAAGTGATCTAATGAAGAGGTGAGGAAGCAAGTTTTCTCATCTTGTGCATCTTTTTTTTGCCTTTTGATGAGTGTGAGTGCATTCTACTTCTCATACATTAAGTCAGAAAGTCTGTTCCAAAAATAGCTCTCCAAACTTATTTCCCCTGTTGTTTTTACAATTATTCTGTACCCAAGGCAGTACAGGGGAATGCTGGGAGTAAAGCGTTTTCTGTGACATAGATACAGGGGATCTTTTCAAGTAACCATGGCAACAGTAATGAGGCAGAGATGTAGAGATGACAGGTACGTTTCCTTTGAAAAAACAAACGCCGCCAGTGGTTAAAATATTAATCGGACTTCCTGAAATTATGGCATATTTTAGATATGATGGATACTATTGCTATGAATATATGGTTGAACTTTCTAAATTACAAAATGGAATGAGTAAATTCTGAGGCAATCAAACAAGGATCTCGGGTGCTTTTTCGTATAGACACAGTCGTATTATATAACTGCAGCTTTAACTACATTTTGCAACTGAACCTCTTTCATTTAAACTAATTCGTAAGCTCTTCAGATGCAGAAAGGGAAGTACAACTAATCTTTCAGATTGAATCTGCACCTGCTTCCCAGACAAACTACAATTTTCTTACAGCTCTCTGCAACCCGTTTATACTGAACAAGGGATCCAAAAAAAACAGATGTGCATTCTCCATAATGTTGCCTCTGTAGCTATATTTCCAACCCACGTGCATTCCTCACATTTCTTTGCACGCAACAGGATATTTGTAACACCTGTCAGCTTCTTATTTTGCAGAACCCCTTATTTATAGCTTGTTTTTTTTTCTAAACCGTCTCGTCTCTTTGCTAACATTAGCTCAGAGTGACTCCTGTCACACTTGTCTTTCCTCTTTTTGTGGTAGAAACTCTCTGGAGGTGATAATCTGATGTTGCTGATCTCATCTTGGTATCTGTGCACAGAAAGATGTTTGGAGTATGCGATCCACTGCAAAAGCTCCTTTTATGATGCTAACTTCAGCTTGTTGGCCTGTAAGAAGGTGATGCAATGCTTTCTGCACATTCATGAGCCGAGTCAGGCATGTAAGATTAACTTAAGTGGGTCATCCCTTTAAAATATCCGTATCTGGCTGAGACTCTAGTTGTGAAACTTTTGTGATCCTTTGGTGACCTGACTGCTTGCTGGTGGGAAGCCGCTGAGACAACATGTCCATGTCACTCTGCCGTCAGCTCCTGCTTCTTGCTGGGAAACTGTGGGCTTCACTTTAAATGGATAGACATCCTTGTTTAGCTGTCAAGTGAAGAAGAAGCTGGAAGCATGAGATGTTTCCAAGTGCTGGCTGTGACCTCCAGATAAAGTCAACAAAGACAAACTACACAAGACTAAATGTTGGCAAGCATGACACTCAAAAGCGTGGAAAGCTGTAACATTATAGATTTCTAGAAAGTTCAAAGTTGTACAAATGCAGACAAACACACATATAATGTCTAACACACTGGATTTGCAAAATAAGCATTTTTTTTGCAGCGATTTTAGAACTTTTTGAAATCACAAAACTACCTGTTTGGTAAAAAGTGAGTTATAGTGACTCCTACCCATTATTAGACAGTCATGATGATAAAGGTTTAGATTAGTGATGTTAATACCGTTTTAGTGCCGCCTTTTTGCAGAAAACCCAACCAAAACATTACTGACTATCTTTTGCGTTGGATTACAATGAAAGGTATCTGCTGCTATGCTGTGTTGGGCTTTGCAGGGAAATCCTTGGCACTTAGGACGATAGATGTTCATAGAAATTGGTACATTTTTAAAAGCACCTTGTGATGAGCTGTTTGCACCATGGAACAGAAGTCATAGCAGTGGAAAAGATGGAAAATGTAGAACTATGATATTGTTGTATTTTTCATCCTGTTGGATGAATTTAGGTGAAGAAAAAAAAGTTAGGTACAAAACGGTCAAAATCAAATGCCTGTGGTGGAAAAGTATTGAACTTGGTGAATTGCAGCAAATACACAGACATACAGAAATATAATGGTGTAATGAACTGGAAATATTGCAGCAGGGAAGCAGTCAGATCAGTAAAGAGCTGTATAGAGTTACAGTGATTGTCCTTGGATTTAGAACCTGGGGGGATCATAAATACACGTGTGTGCAGAGTCGCCAACGGATAAAACCTCAGTATGTTTTGCCAGAGGAAGGTTGAAGAAGAGATTGTGGCCTGGATGTAAGTAACCAACAGAGCAGAGTTTTTGGGCTCTGCTGACGTCACAGGAGGTGGAAATGTCTTCCAGGGAAGGCGGAGGGCAGCTGATGATGTTCTGGGCTACTTTGATCACGCGCTGCAACGCCCTCCGATCTCCAGCCGAGCAGCTTGCAAACCGCACTGGGATGCAGTCCGTCAAGATGCTTTCAGCTGGAATCCGGTAGGAGGTCCTTAGCAGGCCGGCCCCCGGATGCCACTTCCTCAGATGCAGCTGCTGCTGCTGGGCTTCTTTGACCAATGCAGATGTGATGGGGGACTATGTTAGGTCGTTGTAGAAGTTTCTGGACCTCCTCCCTGTGTGCCGTCTCATTGCCTCCTGTGATCTGGCCCATCACTGTTGTGTCATCATGAAAACTAACAGCAGTGTATGAGTAGTGTCCCACCGTCACTGTTTGTGGATGGTCGGTGTGGAAGTCCCTCACCCAGCTGCAGGGAGAGAATAGGAAGTCCTGGTCAGTCATCTTTTTGGCTAACAGCCGACGTCAGTCGCAGGCTTCTCCAGGTGGCTCTGGATGGTGAGCAAGGCGGTGGTAATGGCATTAGCTGTTGACCTGTTTGCCTGATAAAGAAACTGGTGCAGGTCAAAGTTAGGAGGGAGGAAGGACAAGACGCTCAAAGAGCTTCATGATTTCAGAGGTTAGGGTGGCCAGTCTGAAGCTGTTAAGGCCGGTTATGGCTGCCCTCTGTGGTATGGAAATGATGGAAACAGGCTGGGACTGCAACCAGCTCCCAGGAGGTGCTGAAGACTTTTTACTTCAGCACCCCTATCTACTAGGACCCCTATCTGCTGCTTCCTCTTAATTAGCTGTACTGCATAATTTTGGTGTTTAGTGGATGACTTATTTCCTGTTTTGCGTGCACATCTGAGCTACGTGCATGCAGGCTCCAGGGGTAGAAAAAAAAAAACTCTGGGTGAATGAATATAGTCTTTTATGCTTTAGAAGGTAACTGCAAACAGAAAAACCAACAAAAAGCATATTATTTTTGCAAATTGTGTGGGAAAATAACTCCAATTTGCAAAAAAAACTTAATACTTGGACATGAATCAGTCAGTGTGGACAGTTTATTAATCCAGGAAGTAATAGTCAACTTTTAACAAGTGTTCGTTGGCCATTGGGCCAGTAATTAAGTTGCAAGCCCTTTGGACAACCAGTGTTGGACTTTGCATAATGTATCCAAATACAACATATGTTAGATAAATAAGATGTACTTCTGATTTACTTGCAATATTACGTGCAATATGCACCAAAATTAATATCACCATTTTTTTTATACTCAGGTAACCAGATGATTCTGATTTACCTCTTTAAGAGCTGAATGAACTTTTATGGAGGATCAGCACTATTTGTCTTAAAACAGTTGACTTAGAATAAAGTAGCTGTATATTAAACAGAAAGAACCTAAAATGAAATGAATGAAAGACACTTTTCAAAGATACAGTTGTGCAAAATGCAAAAAGAAAAGATGCTTATAACTCCAAACGAGATTTCTTGATATAAACGATATTCTCTCATTCTATATCACTTGTGAAAATATATTGCACTACCCTTGCCTGCAGCATGTCGTCTGAACGGTGCTTCTGTCCACAACAGGTCTTTACTGTATTTTTCTTCACTGGTTAAAGATTGAAGATGCACTCATAAATGCTAGTTAGGACATACAATGTTGCTGTGTTGTGCTTGGCAGCCTGATTCAAGTACTGTTTCCCGCTCAACACACTGATCCAAATCCAGCACTAATCTCTTGTACTTATATTTAGATCACAGTGACATGACCTGAAACCTGTTGCTGGTTGAACTTGGCTCCCCCACATGCATATCCAGAAAAGATGATGCTGTGTCTCTTTCTGACACATTGTTGCTGTAGTCATCTGTAGGTGACAACTTTAGGTAATGCTAGTGGTGCTAGAAAAAGCTCCCAGAAAAACCTGATGAAACTACAGACAACAATGTATGATTTGAAGGTTTGTCATGCCAAAAGCATGTTCTGAATGTAGAAATAATCTCTGTTTTCCTTCTTAAAGTGGAACATGGTCTCATTTCAGGGTTATTGATGAAAAGGTCAATTTACTCAAACTTGTTCTGATTCAGCCGGATGACTTTCTTTATATCAGCAGTTAGTTTGCGGTGTGCTGGTTATATGACGGGGAGGGATTTGTAAAGTTTTGCATTTGGCGCAGTCACTACTGCTGTTTTTGATACCAGAGAAGTTTCTTTACATTTCATTCTCTCATTTTCCTTTTCTCATTTCCTTTTGTTCAGCTCACATCAAATCCTGTTTCTTTTCTCTTTTTTCGACAGGAACGATTCCAAGTGAAAAACCCGCCACACACGTACCTTCAAAAGCTGAGGAGTTATCTGGACCCAGCAGTCACAAGAAAGGTGAATGCTCTGACTTTAAAGGATAGCCTGTTCCTGTGGTCTGGCTGTTGCAGTTTGGAAGTATTTTTCCTTCCCCTCTGACCTTCTGTCTCTTATCCAGGATATTCCTGCAGCTGAGGGAAGAGTGAATGCAGAGGTTCTGGAGGATAAAGCTCAGGAACTTTAGTTACTAAACGGCCCGTGTGTTTCCTAGCATAGTTGAGCCGAGCTACAGTTTTAGCTCACTTAGGCTTTTTAATTGGACTGCCGTCTAGTTATACAGGCACGAGATGGAAATGTATTTATTGACCAAATCACGACCTCCTTCAATTTGTTAGTTTGGGAGATGAGAGATGGATGTCCCTTTTCAAGTGTCGGGCTTTTGATGGTTTACCTGTTATGTCACTGAACGGACCAAAACGAAGACAGGCAAATTTAGTTGGCTGCAAAATCGTACCAAATTAAGCGGTGTATATTCTTTACACTTTTGTACAACTCATATTCACGCTATCCTTTGTGGTTATTATTTGTTTTTGACAGCTTCTTCTGTTTGTCTGTTGTTGTGCTAAAAACCACAACAGGAACTGCGGTGCATGTGCAGTGCACCCGGCCAGTTTGTGCCAAATTGTATACACATGCAGGAATAATGTAACTCCCAACCGCATCATAATTTTGATC
This sequence comes from Craterocephalus amniculus, assembly GCA_036024015.1. NCBI lineage: Eukaryota > Metazoa > Chordata > Actinopteri > Atheriniformes > Atherinidae > Craterocephalus > Craterocephalus amniculus. The sequence goes on from JAVQJG010159580.1 coordinate 17,687, forward strand.
CTAGTTGGGGATTTTTGGTTGTTTTGAGCGAAGCTGAAAGTGCAGAAAGAGTAACTTGAAAAGGACAATGGTAGAAAGACTTTTTGCTGTATTGACATTAACTTGCAGGACAGCAGGGCAGGAAAAGATCAGGAGTGTCTTAGCTATATGATACAAATGGCCTTTCTGCAGCCGATTGTGGCTTTTTTTCCCCCCATGTCTGTTTGGAATGGAGCAGAACGGAGCAGGAGGAGGGGCTCCATGAAAATAAGTTCTAGCCAGCGTGCAGGCTTTTGCCAAAATGAAGTCTTTTGGCCTGGATGTGAAAACTGTGGGGGAAAATGCTGGGAGACTGGCCTCTGTGATAAACAAATTAACCAACAGACTCTGCCAGAATTGCAACAAATCGCTGAATGATTCAATTTGCACTGACTGGGCTTAAAGTTTTAAACTGCAATGAGCCAGATAGAGCAGCATGAAGACATTGAAAGTTATGCTGACTGTGGCTTAAAGAACAGTAATGTTTTTATCACACAGTAGTAGCTTGTTGTGTGACCTGTGTTACGAGATCCAGGAGCAAGCCTCGGTAGGAAATTATGTATTTTTGCCAAGAAAAATACAAGAGAAGCTTTACTAACTTTTCAAAGATTAGATTTCTACATGTTATGTTTTGCAAAATCCCTGCGGTCAATAAGTAGAGAGGTTAAATGGGAGCTAAAGGTAGTGTAGAAGTCCTAGAAATACACACAGTTTTGTTTGTGAAACAAAATTCTGGATAAAGTTAAGTTTTCAAAACTCTGGTAGATGGTGTGATAAAGTGCTAGACTTCATCTGTGAGGTTCTCTCTCTGAGACAGGTGATGGAAACATCATGCCGACTGTAGCTTTCTATGTCAGCTTAGCATAAAAATGGCAGCAATATTTAATGACCCGCCAGGCTCAGTTCAAAGATAAATTAAAATATAAAACAGACACAAACAACAACCCTGTTAAAGACTCGCTAATTGATATTTTGTTTCTATACTAAAGCTGAATATGAAAAAGGTAGAATCGCAAGCTAAGCTAAGCTAGTCTGAGCTAAGCTAAGTGTTTGACTTCTTGGTTTGAGCTTTTTTGATTTTTTGCTTTTTTTCCCCCAACAAAATTAATTTTAGTTATTTTATGTCCAAATGAATTGTCTTTGTCTCATATTTGCCTTTTTTTCCCTTGTTTCAAACTGGGACCTTCTGTTGCCTGCTGTACTAACAAAACTTAACACTTAACAAATAATTATTATAGATATGTAAATGATCTCAAATCTTATTTGAACAAAAGAAGTTTTATTTGTCTTGAACGTCATCTGTAATGATGCATTACACGCAAATGATTTTCATTTTTTCTACATCGATTGCCATTTAAACCAGTTTAAAACAATTTTAAATTGATTTTTTGATGTATCCTTACATCCCTGTATCAACCTGCTCAAGATGAGACTTTGCTAAAACCTCCCTTAATTTATTCCCCATCATGGGCCCTCTGTTTTTTGTACAATCAGCAAGCAGCCTTCTTTTTAGGCTTGACTGAAAACGGGAAGGTACACAGGACTGGCATGAAAAGAGTAAAGTGAAGAGGGCAATGAAGAGGGAGGGAAGGAGAGATTGTGAATAATAAAGAGCGAGTAGAGGGGCGAGAAAGAGATGGACAGAAAGACAAAAAAAGCAGCACAAGAGAGCACGGAGGAAAAGAGAGAGTTATGGGCTTCTTTCTACATTCCTGCTCCATCCCCCTTTTCTTCAAACTCAAACAATTGCCACTTTGTGCCACTGTGAGAGAGCTGGAGGTCATTGCCTCTACTTTCCATAGGCAGGCTCCGGTGCATTCCTCGGAGCTGCTCCCAGCCAATCGGCAGACAAGGAGGAAGAGCTTCAGTCCAACTAGTCCCCAAGAATGTATCAGCCGCTGATTTGTTTCCAGGATGACCCCTCCTGAGCTCACACCTCCCTAAACCTTCCCCCCCTCCTTTACATTCTCTCTGCTGTCTCCCCGCTCTCACTTTTCCCTTCCTCGGCTCCCTCCTCGTCTTCTCTCTTCTTCCTCTCTCTCTCTCTCTCTCTCTCTCTCT
>JAVQJG010159582.1:0-32585 GCA_036024015.1 Craterocephalus amniculus
TATTTCAGTTGATTTGTAATGAATACACAATGTATGACATTTCATGTTTTTTAATTGCATTACAGGAAATAAAGAACTTTATCACAATATTCTAATTTTCTGAGACAGACCTGTAAGTAAAACACATGGAACTTAATTTACTTAAAAAGTGAATAAATCCATTAAGTTAATGCTTTTTCAAAAGATTTGTCTTGTTAATCATTTTACATACTGTAAAAGTGTAAGTAGATTTTAAAAAATCCATAGAAATGGGTGCTGCCTAAACCACATTAGTAATCCTGAAGATACTAGAGTGAAATACAGAAACGATACAGCTGCGAGTAACTGATTTTGACTCCTCGCTGTTCTGAAAAACAAAAGCAACACACGACTTAGAACTTTTTTCACACTTTCTTTTTTGCAGTACAGTTTCTGAATCTGGACTTCTACTGTATGCTTTTCTCTATACTGTAGATTAAGTGTTTACACTCCTTTTTTAGTTTTATGTCCCACTGAGACCTGTTTGTTACAAAAAACACCAAAATAAACTGTAATATTATTTATAAATGAGACTTTTTGAAATTGTTATTATTATGCAAATGGATTATTGAACATAAAGTAGTTTGACAGAATACATTTACATTTCAATTGATTTTTCTGACAGTGTGTTTCTCAGAAAAGAAAGATCAAGTCTTTTTATGGGCCTCTTATGTCATTGGCATCTGTGTTATTTGCTTCATGTGTATCTAAAGCCTCTTTGCCCAAACTATTCACTTAAAGCCTGTTTGAGGTGTTTACATATTAAGTGCTAAGACTGTTAAAAATTTCTCCTTTCTCCTGCTTTCTACATTGTATACAGTACACTAAACAATTCTAAAAATGGAAAGGAAACTAACCAGAGTGAATGAGACAACTATAAAAAAGGGGGAAAATAAGCCCAGAGCTACTTTAAACATCCCTTGGCATATGTCAGTACTGAAAAGAAAAAAGAACAAAGGAAGCGAAGGTGGAAGACTTAGCCAATGCGTTTGCATGCTTTTTATCTCATCTTTATTCTATTTTATTTATTGTTTGTTTCTGTGGAAACATTTAAAAAGTGACCCTTAGACCTGCATTTGTGAGCATGAATTTTTCCCCGGAGTGCTGATGCAGATCAGAGACCTTATGCATTATTGATTGAGCCGGCTGATGGCCGAACGTCTGAATATTTTCCTCAATGTGGCACGGACAACTCACATCTATCAGCTCTTGTACGTGTGTGTGGATGTTAAACGCCCATGTTTTTGGTTATTCACTGCTGGGTTTGTGTGTATATGTGTGCATGTTGCACCACAGATGGATGGCATGCATAACTCACAAACACATGCCTCCCTGGCAGTAAATCCCAACAGACTATACAGTCCTGTTAACAGAATGTTTTCCTGTCAAAGTGTCCTTGAGTAAGACAGTCAAGCACAGCCTGGTCACTCATCATAAGTCAAATAAAAGCCTCTGCAAGATGAATAAAATATTTTGAAAAATTCTTCCACCCAAGTGAACGGAGGCTCTGCAGAAGATGAATGGTGTCAGACTATTGTCAAGTAATTATGTTTCCGTCTCAAGCGCCTTTTTGATAGACCACAGTGTTTTCCATCAGTGTGTTCACCTTAGCTGTCCATTTCGCAGTTAAGCTCAACAGTGTAAATTGGAAAACACGGCAACTTCAATAAGTCATCATAACACAGATTAACTGTTGATTCTATTGCTCAGCCTGTCCTTTTACTCAAGTGATGCTCTGGAGTAATATCATGAAGCGTAATTCTAACAGAAGATCAAAATCCTCCAGGAAGTGCAGAACATTTTCTCCTTTCTCCTCCTTTGACTTTAAACTGAATGTAAAAGCTAAACCTCTGTTGCTGAAATACCTTAGCTTTATAAAGTACATTCAAAACTTAAAGGGCATGTAATCAATGGCAGTTTTTTAGATATGAGAACATAGTTCAGTCAAAACACACAGTCAGTGGAGCACCAGGAACTTTTTTTTAAATATCTTCTTAAAGTCATCCTTAAAAGCTTGTTGTCAGATGAAGAGAGTTTGGGAGCCAGTGAGAATGACTGGCCCTAGTTTAATTAAAGCCCAAAGGCAAATTAATTTGAGACGGAAAAGATTGATTGACTTTAAAGCGGTTCTGTCATCACAGAAATTCTATACGACCAGTTCAGTATGAAGTCTGTAGTTTTCCCTTTTAAATTCTTTTTGTATTTTCTTTATTGTTCCACAGCTATAGAGAGTGTCACAAGTGCCTGACGCTTAAATAAGAATATTCAATCAATCAATCAATCAATCAATCAAATAACAGGCCCCGCTGAGCTAAAGAGCTGTGTCCTAAGTAGTATTATGTTGTGCTACGCTGTGTCCCCAAAGAAGTGTTATGTTATGCAATGTTGTTCTGGGCAGTATTTTTAGGTTTTGCCATGCTGCATTCTCTGTAACCCTGTCTGTTGTTTGGGTCATGAGAGTTCATGGGTCTTTGAAAAACACTTTCCCCCTGGGCATAATAAAGTGTAAAGTAAAAGTAAACTAAATATCCACATCTTTCATATTGTGAATGGCAGGAATTTTAAATGTCAAAGGGTGTAAAGAGAATGTGAGAAAAATGTTAATGACATCTGTAATCCACCAAAACCACTGCTCAGTTCAGGAAATTAGACTAACTCCATCACAGAGTTGAAATGAATGAGCAGAACAAACACTCACACACACAAACTTTTTCTCCTTCTGGCACGTCATTATGACTACATGCCATTTAGTCAATCCCCCTCAAGGGAGCCATTAAAGTTTCATCTTATGTTAGGCTATGATGTTTGGGAAAAGTTAGGAATACATGTATTTGGTAAGCAGAAAGAAGCAGAAGGAAACAGTGATTTGGATTCACCGATGCGGATCGGCTGGCAACTGATTTTGTCATTGACAGGAAGTGAAGGCTACATGCCCTCCTCAAACTAGCTTGTCCTGCTGACCCCATGGGGAAGAGTGTGTGTATATATGTGTAAGAGAGAATGGAGGCCATTTTCCCCTCAGGCTAAAATGAATGATGCTCCCAGTGACTTGGTTTCACCCCAGTGAATGCGCACACTGAGCTAAAGGCAAAGCTGTAGGATGAAATCCATGGGTGTGTGTGTGTGTAACATTTTTCTATGGCTTTGCTGCTTCAATTTTTAGGTACTTACAGGACATAATCCTTCTATCAAGCTTATCATCTTATTTGTGCCACTGCTCCAACAAGAGCGCAACCCATATATGTTTGGATTTTATAGGAATTGGTGCGCGAGTTTAAATGAAAACAGAAAAAGTGTAAAATGCATTTAAGTAAATTAACCAATATTTTGCCATAACATTACGGCCAAACAGAGGCAAAGATGCTGCTTATGCAAGTGAGAAATAACCCACTTAGGAGAGTACCATTTAGGATGCAAAGCCAAAAATATGATCAGGTTGTAATGTAAGTCACATGATGCAGTGAGGCTGCTTCCTGGAGATTCTTAACTCTAAAAATGAATTCTTGTGACATGGGATTGAGAAGAGGTAGAGGAAGGTGAAGTTAAACATGAGCTGGCACTCAGTGGTGAAGCTGGAGGGCATTATGGAGAACAACCCAGCAAGTAATATTTTGACTAGACTGTCATTTTATCTATAATGCCTGCTAAATAGAGCACAGTTTAGTCGTCCTTGTAGCACTTGCATTTGCCTTCACCATTGCACGCAGAGGTAGATGGATGCTATCAGTCAGGAAGTAATAGCTAACCCAAGCTCAGCGTGCATAATATTCTAACCACTGTGTTATTTTCTGTTTCTCTCTCTCTCTCTCTCTCTCTTTCTCTCTCTCTTTCTCTGAAACCATGAAGGCCCTGGGGAATCCGCCAAGTCATGACACATCTAAATCACTTACAGCCTAAAGAGGTTGTACGTCTTCATTGTATTGCACATTGAGGAAAGGTCTTTACCCCACATGGTGCTACAGGCTTTACTGTTTAGTCCCACCAGAATGCCTCTCACCCACACTGGTCGCCGGTGGCTCTTAGAACATTTTTGTCAGCTTGTGTTAAAGAACATGTCTCGTTTAATACTGAATATAAATTTCTTGCTTTTAAATTTTGTCGATAGGAAGCTAAAACCCCGTTTTTTGAAAACATCTCATGGCTTTGAGCAAAGATGATGCCAAACTGTGTCAAATAAGGCATTTATAGGACCTTGGCTGAACATTCTGTTCTAGTTTATTTAACAGAATAAAACAGTATTTGTCTGGACTATATTGAATTGTATCTTGTTTTGAGTTGGATTTATTGGTTTGCTTGGTTAAAAAAAAAAAACAATATAAAAACAATATATAAAAACAAAGTATCAAAAACTCCTTCACAGGGAGAGAGAGAGGACGAAATAATTGGGTTGTCTAGCAAACAGGCTTGTAAATTATTTGTGTTGTGTAGAATAGTATCGCAAATTGTATTGAACCAAATTTCAATATATGAAGTCAACTGTTGTCAAATCATTAATGGATCACATCGTGATCAGGGGTGAATTGTATCGCATTGTGTTGGAAGGGCACTTGGAAGGGCACTTTGCAGCATGTAAAGATGCAAATCAGTCTCAGTAGTGAGGGTTCACATCCAAAGTCTGTACTAAAACCTTTTGCTCTGCGTCACTTTGTCAGTTAGCCTTTGCAGACACAATGATCATGTATTGTCTTAAGATTTGTTAGATGTTTGGAGCTACGACTTTGTCATTTCAAAGGGATGTTCGTATTTGTCCTGAAAAGGGCTGAATTTTATTTCAGCTTTGTGCACTCATTTTTTTTCTGTACTACTTAATTCAATTCAGGGTTGCGAGTGGACTGGAGCCCTTCCCAGCAATTATCAGGCGAGAGGCGGGGTACACCCTGGACAGGTCGCCAGTTCATCACTAGGCCAACACAGAAACAAACAACCATTCATGCACACACTGACTTCTAGGGGAGGTTTAGAGAAATTAATTAACTTATCATGCATTTTTTTAGTAAGAATGCAATTTTCAAGCAGAGACCTTCAGAATATGCACAGAGCCAGAAGGGTTAAGATTCAGTGTCTGTTCCAGAAGATTAGATTTTGCTATTAAATATTTTGAATTTGTAACTATAACTTAACATGTGAATGTCTTTCAGATTTTTCAGTAATACCTAGTGCCAATTCTTAAACATGTTGGTTTTACTTGGTTTATCTTTACTGTCATATAGTCATTTGTGATTCCGAATTCACGTCTCAATTTAATCGTCCTTCCCATTTCTCAATTATCTTTGAATCCCGCAAAAAAGCAAACCTTTTCCTTTAATGGTTCACCAAGTGATCCAAAAGTCAACAGCACCCAGTCTGCAGGTTTTTTACCACATATCTACATTCTCCTGACATCCCACATTTATTATAGGAATCATACTTCCTATATATGGAAAAAACATTCTGTTACATTAACAGCATTAAAATGTCAACACTTGATATTGTATGTATTGTACACTGCATCTCCTACATTTTACTGCACATTATCGGGCTAAAATAATGAAAATCTAGGGCACCAATAATGAAAACAGTGAAATTTAACTATGACTGTGTATGTGGTCATAATAACGTTGCCAGGCCTGAGCACTCCAAGATGGATTAATGCACCTAATTGGCTAGCTATTTTGGGATTATTAAACAGCATGGCTTTAACGTCTGCAATAAATATTTCAAAGCAACACCTGCGCAGTTAATGCTGATAGACACCAAGGATGTGGTATGAGTCATATTTATCCTTATGCAACTTCACAGATGTAGGACAAGGACACAGCATGTAGGACATAGGGTGGTTACATCCTGACGCAACATGCTGAACAATGCAGAAAGTTAGAGCTAAGGCACCATGATGCAGTATGGAAAAATTAGTACTTGAAATGCAAGATGCCAAAGTTAGGATAACAACACAAAGCCCTTTGCAAAGTGTATTAAGTGACCTACAAGCACAGCGTCCTGATGTGATTGTTAACACGGGGGATCTGCTATTTGGATTCTCACTTCTCTGCTGGCTTTTTTTTCTTTTACGTTAATGTATGAGTTATTGTATTCTTTTGCAAACAGCACCTGTGTGTGCTGAGTAATTACATTTTCTCATATTGTTACCCATCCTAGAAGGCAAATCCAACCTCCACTATTACCTTGGAGAATATGGGGATTTAGGTATGATATTGTGCCTGGAAGATTAGCTTTTCTTCTCTGAATGTATGAATATGAGAGTTAAAGCTGAGCTTATTGATCTGGGAGTTTGAGCTTGAGTGTTTATGGCTTGACTGTGTTCCCCAACAGTTAACTTCACTCTTCCTTTTTTGTGACCGAGTGTGGTGTTGCAGCGCTGGAGATGCAGCCTTGCATTACATTTTCAAACATGTTACAGTTTCAACACACACATGAACACAAAAGTTCCAAAAAAAAAAGAAAAGCACGGATGCACACACAAGATGAATTACACTTCATTTTAGATACAGAGCTTGAGTTGAATGTGTGCCCTCCTTTCCTCTGTTTTCCAATCATTGAAATCCAAGCGCACAAACACACACACACCACCACACACACATTTTTTGAGACCCTTTGTGGAAAGAATGAAAGTAATAATGTGAAGTTGAGAAGTGAGATATTTGCTGAGAGAAAGGAATAAAGTTCGTGTGCGTGTGTGCATTTTGATGTGCACGAGTGTGCATGCCTGTGTTGTGTGTGTGTGTGTGGGTGTAGGTGTGTGTGTGTGTGTGTGTGCGTGTGTGTGTGTGTGTGTGTGTGTGTGTGTGTGTGTGTGTGTGTGTGCGTGCGTGCGTGCGTGTGTGTGTGTGTGTGTGCGCGTATGCATCGGAATGACAGCCATCAGAGCGGCACTTCTTGGCCAGCTGATTCTCTCCCATCCGAGATCCTCTGTCAGGATTATAAAACCAATCAGCAGGCGGTGATTGCTGCAGCCTGCCTGTGATTGGATCGCAACCCGGCTGCTGCCATCAGATGTGCAAAGAGTGAGAGATGAGAGGAACGAGAGGCATAGAAAGAAAGAGATGAGAAAGGAGATAAATAAAGACAGGCGTCGCAGGGAAGGTAGTGGTGTGTGGATGAGAAAAAGAGTAGAGACTGAGAGATAACATGTGAGGCTCAGCTCCCATCAGCCTCCTCTCTCTACATCATATTTAGTACCATCAGTACAAAACATCATGTTCCTTTGATTGTTTACTAGTTTTAAATCTTTGTTCAGGTTTTGACCTAATGTATCTTTCCTGCACCATTTGTCATTGTTGTCCCTGCACAACCCTGCGTCTTGGAAAAAATATACAGATGTTTGTTCTCAGCTGCTGTCATTTACGAAAGCAATTGTTTTTGTTTTAACGGTAACTGCGACTATGGTATATTCGTATCAACACAGAGGAAAATGCTAACTGGTGTTATCAGCAGGTAATCCTACACAAAGTCGTTACTGTTACACAGACAACTCACACTGATTCCGCATTTTTTCTGTATTGTTGATTTCATCCTCTGCCTCTTATGCGGCTGCAACCATAGGGGGGTGCAAAGATGGATGAAGAATGTGTTTATCAAAGAATGTGTTTATCAAGATTAAAACATAACTGGCCCAAATGTTCTGTGCACACTCCAAAGTACCCATCTGAAGAGCGAGTTAGACAAGCCAAATTATCAGGAGAAGCTGTTCCAAGAATGGTTTTCTATGGATAGCGTGCATCAGATCTAAAAAGAAAAAAATTTTTTACAGAACTATAAAAATGTCTGACTTGCCACCTGGCATGCCTCAATTATGTTGCTGTCAAACCGTTCATCAGACTTTATTGTTCTGTGATATAATAAACTGGCTGAAACAAGACCAATACTAATAAATTGAAATAGTGAGATAGGGCAGTAGTCTAATCAAATGACCTAATCTGTTGTAGCTTTAAATAACTTTATTTACACACCCAGACTCAACAGAGATCTGATCAGATCTCTTCCCTACTGTACATTTGGCTATCCTTGTGTCTCCCCATTTTCTCCAGTCCAGATGTGATGATAGTAATCCTTAAATTGTATTTTTTTTACCAGATAGCCAGCAGACTGATGGGGATGGAAAAGATCGGCTCAAACTTTCCTAAAAGAAACAGATTGTGTTTGTTGTAGTAATTATTGTAACTATAGGAACTTCTCTAGTAACCTCAGTATTTTTTATAGCTGAGTTTATCTGCCAACTTCTTAAGATCTTTTTTCTGGTCTTTACGATGACTTTTTTGATTAAAACAAATAACAACAAATTTCACAGATCTAATGACTCAAATATAATGAGGTGAACCAGAAAAAAAACATCTTACATATATTCAAACATTACATCTTATATGTACTTCATCAAGTCACAGTGGGTCAAAGGTTTTGCGAGTATGATATGCAAATGGAATTATTAATGAGCAAAAACAAATAATTGTGAGTGTTTGTAGGTAACTACAGCAAAGCCTGACTATATTTGTAATGCATAGAAGTCAGCAGAGTATACAGGCAACTGTATAGATCTGAGTTTTTTGTCTATATTGTAACTTTCAAAAATACTTATAGTATGTATGGATACATTTTTTTGCATTCAATATGTTTGGTCATTCTAGAAAAGTTTTTTTGTTCTTTTCCCCCCCCAATTTTACAAACCATCTACCAACCGACAACAACAAAAACAATTATAAAGACAAAATACGGTTTGGAAGAAAAGGAGGAGATGGTGCATGTTTACAAGGAGTGAGTGGGACAAGAAGTGTTGCAGCCTATCCTGTTGTGGTTTATTATGTAACGTTCCAACATTTTGTGGCATTCCTTCTATTCTGATGCAGATTTTTTTTAAAAGCTACACCATATCTCCCATTGAATGGGGAACAACATGGGAGGTTTACCGATTAAATTGTCGTGGTCACTGACCCAGTGTCAAGGCAGTTTTCCCAGTCTAAAGTCAGGTTTGTCCCAGTTGATAGCATACCTTGGCTGATGCGATCCAATCCTCCACGCTGTGGGAATGGAGACCCTAATGTAGTGTCACCAGGAATTTGATAAAAAGGGTGGTGTTCCTGTGTCCAAGGTTGGCAGGGCTATAGAGCACGGCTTGCTGGCTAACAGCTGCACAGATGGTGATATTCTCTCCATGTTGTCCAGAGACAGTCACAATGGCACTGGGGCCGACACTGCTCCACCTTCTTGCCTGTCTGGCTAATTTTCCCCAGCCTCCTGGACAAAAATATAAATGTACTGAGTTTTCACATAATTCAGACCAAAGACTCAGAAACAGACAGAAAATATAAGAAATATACAGAATTATGTCAATATGGCAAAATAGATTATTGGAGTAGATTACAGTACAGTGCTGTAATGTGTCCTTACAATACTGATGTAACAAATTCATACTAGTAGGCTGAAGTCACATTAGCACATACATTAGAGCCTAAATGTTCTAGATATGTCCTGGAGAGGTTGCTGCAAAAGCAGACATGTTGAAAAGATGTAGAAATCACAAGTCTTGTAGCCACGAGCTAGAGGATTCAGAATGTGAATGCACATAAAACGTGGTGTATGCTTGTAGATCTGATTAATGTGTGTCTGCTTTTACAATTAGCAGGTGTTCGCTCCCTAGGATAGCTGGCAGGTTTGTTTAGCTTGCTTCCCAAGGGGGCTTCATGTGACCTGGGGCATCTGTTGCCCTCTGCCCATTTTCTGCCCTTCAGCGCCCTCTTTTAGCAGTGCCCATGACCTGCTGCTACCACACACACATACAGAATAACACATACACAGAAACTTAGACTGGGTCATTTGAGTGTGTGTTAAAAAAAAAAAAAAACAGCAGATGTTGAGTTAACAATGAGCATACAAGAGGTGACGCTTATGCTTTCTGCACAACAAAAACCAAATGTCGGAAGCGTGGTATATCTTTATTCTGCATTTAGGTAAAAAAAAGGTGGACATTCAGTTATTTGGTTTATACTTCTGTGAAAGATTTTTTTTTAAAATGTGAAAACCGGGTTAGAAAGGGCATATTTATCACAGCTGTGCTCAGTTGGGGGATCTGTAACAAGGATGGTCTTATGTGTGTTTTTCTGTATTCACCATACAGCATACAAATAATCATCTGTTTAGTATGGGTAACATCAGATAGGATGGCTGGGGACAAAGTCATACAGTTAACTCAGACTTTAGGGACATGCATAAAAGATTAGCCTGGATATACTGGAAGCTTATGATGAACTCCATGAAAACTGTTCATTTGAAAAGCCTTACAGGTTAGTATTTTCAGGGTGTTCCACTATTGGATGGAATCAAACCTTCAGTGAGTTGTCAGTGCTAATGCACAGTTTATAGTTTTGTGGATAAGTGGGTCATGTAGTCTACACCAGCACACTAAACAGTTTCATGGCAGTTTATTGTTTGTAGGTAAGAAGACCTTCTTTTAAACTAACAAACATGCAACAAGGCACTGTAATAGTAGCAACAACTGGTAGGTTTAAATGGCGACTGATTTCCAGGCCTTTTTGTCATTTCACTTCAAATTTCGAGGGGCATAATTGAGATGGCCTCATGTACAGTGTTGTGAATGGTCATGTAGGACATCTTGAGCCGGCTCTTCCTAGTCCTCCAGACATACAGTAAGTCACCCATTCACCAGTCAGTGTTAAGAATAGCTATTCCCAAAGATCGCTATTCAGCAGTGTTCAGAGCAGGTGGGGAGTTTGAAGGGATAGAGATTAGCTCTTTCTACTCCACAAGATGATTTATGCCTAGACTTTTATCAGGACGTTTCTTCCCTCCTGCGGAGATCATTTCCCCTGACTTCACCTCACAACGGGAACTATTTTAAGCATTGGCTCATTAATACAGAGTGATTGGATTCATTGTTCTGCAAACCTGATGGATGTTCTCTGAAGTTTTCTCTCTCCCAGCTCTCACTTTAAACCCCTCTTTCAATCTTCCGGTTGAATTTTCTCCCAAGAATGCTGCCCCATTGTCTCCTGAAAGTCGGATAAATCAGTTGCCGGTGCCCTTTGTTGGTTCAGTTCATTAAAATGAAACTGCATTAACCACACTCCCTCAAACTAGTCATAATAACAGCAGTGCTAACTTGAATCTCCAAAGACCTTTAGACATTTTGACAACTGAAGATATTCATCTTAAGGTCTTCCAGTTCCACTCGGCTGTAACCGGGTGGATTTAGAGTTAGACATGAAATCCATCAGTGGAGCTCCTTCGCCATCATTTTTTTCTTGCTATACTAACCCTTTTTCAACAGTTTAAACCTCTGCAAGTGTCCGTTCTTTTCTTAATGCATAATAATTTAATAATTTTATGCATTTGTTTGAATATCTTCCTGTTCCACGAGTGTAAGGCATCAAACTTCCAGAAATGTGTAGATCTGCAGTGTGAACACAACTGTGCAAAAGCATTTGTTCCAGAGGAAACATAAAACTCTGGTCTTTTACACATTTGTTGAAGTTGTGAGTAAGCGGCCCGAGCAGGGGTTGAATGCATTGTTCTTTTCTGTGCTTATTATTACCTTGCACATTCTGAGGGCTTTCAAAGAGCATACTTCTACAGCATATTCAAGTATCACTCAGTGACCTTTTCACACAGCCACGTGTCAGTTGCGCGTTTTATTCCAGGACGGTTGACTTTGACAGCAGGCAGTGTATACAGTAGATAGCTCAGCTTGAGTTTGGCTCTATATGAAAGTGCGTTCCACTGCAGTACGTCTGCTGTGGGTGCTACAGCAGGGTCGATTGCTATTTATACTGTACCTCCGCTGCAGTGGCACTCCATTCCACTCCCACTGGGAGAGGAGATGAGAGGAGAATTTGAAGCTACAGAAAGTTTATATTCCGTTTTCATGTTTGGTGGTAACTATATTTATATGAAATGAGTCAGTTGTTTTTAACTAAGCTCCATGTTATTTAAACCATGACACTTCATTATACTCAGTTATGATGTTAAGAGACAAATGCAGAAAATCTTAGCTGGAATCAGAGATAAATAACAGTTAATAATCCTACTCATGCACCATGGAACATATTTCAATGAGAATTATTTTGATGAGTTATTATAAACACTGTATAAAGACATCCATTGTGCAGTAAACATTTAATAAGAAAAGTCTGGTCATGTGAGCTGAAATAAGAGATATTTACAGCCCACTGTGAGACATTATATTGCATGTGATCCTTTATTTTAAAAGAAAGATGTAAACTGTGAACAAACATATGTGCATCTGTTCAGACTACATCAAACTTGTGAGTATGACACCTCCTCTATTAGCTTTTTATCCTCACATTTGTGAGAAGATCATGTTCTTTGACATTTGGTTCAGCCTATATCTGTGTCACATTCAGATACTGAATGCTTGGTTTCAAGCATAATGAAGCTTTTAAGTAGAAGCAAGAGAAATGGACAGGGTGTTAAGGACAGGGACCGGCAGGGAAATCAGCTGTCAGCAGCCAGATACTTCCGTTCTTCTCATTAATTACTTTTGGGAAAAGAGAGGTGGAGGCCAAATGAGTATTGATTGTGGTGGGCCAGTATTGGACCAGTTTCACTAGCCCTTCTCACACGTCATTGCCTCTCCATATCCCCATTAAGTGGGAACAAGAGGGATCAGTGGCAAGCTGGGACCTTATTAAATACAAGACCTTAAAGTGTCAGACAGGCTAGCTAGCACACAAGCAGTCTGTATGTGAAAGTAGGCAACACTTCTTTTCACTTTGTATCCATCTGTCTTTAAATCCCCTTTCCACTGCTTTAGTTCAGATTGTCAATAAGAGGATAAAAGTTTAAATGTAGTTGGGTATTTGCAAGTCAGATGCTGCCCAATGTCAAACTTTGTCCCCCCTGGATTTCTTTTGTCTTTTTGCCTGTTCTGCTGCTACTTTTCTTGCTTCCACTTTCTCAGTCCCGTATTAACCTGAAAGCCACGCCAAAAGTACAAATGGCTTAAAGCTCACTAAAAGGTCTCTTTCCTTTTCTTCTTTTCCTTTCTACCACCGCAACCCCTTCTTTTGCCGTGTGACTGATGATTTTAATTACCTGTTAACTTTCTCTGCTCAGCAGATACACATGATAAATGGTTCGCAAGCCTGTTGGAGCCGCCATCTGGATGAGGCAAAGGAGTCTGTGGGGCTTTTTCCACATTGTGATGTTAGAGTCAACCAGCAAAGCAGGGCTAGATTGCAGGTGTGCAATGGGAAAACACAAAACTGTCCCAGTTTAGATTAATTTGACAGCTATTTAGTGTCAGAAAGGGTCAGATCCATTTTTCCTTTCTGAGATTTCAAGGAGTGACCAAGTTGCTCCAGAAAAGGAGGCCTATATCACCACTGCATGGGGGGGGGTGTTGCTGTAGGGGATTGGCCAACAAATTGCAGCCCTTTACATAGAAATTGTGACAGAGGAGGAGAATGTCATATGAGGCTACAATACCATGGAGTTTAAGCAGACTTACATATGTACGACTAGCATGCTATGGCAATAATTGTCTCAAATCAGTACAAATAGGGCAGCATGCCATAAACTCCTACTGTACAGTAGGTGATGGAGCAAAAATTCATATTTTCAACAGGAGCAGAATTCCAACAAGACATTTTTTAAAGCACATTTTAAACTCAAATAAAATGTAAGTTGCTGATGGCTTCTTGAAGCCACCACAGTTGCTGGTTGGATATTTCTTTAATCTTTGCTAAGTAATTACCTAATGAAAGAGGGAGAGCTGATATTTCCAGTGTCTGAAAGTGGAAATGAAGAGTCAAACAAAGATTATTTACTAGATTGAGTCCCATTCTAGTCAATAGTTATATTTTAAATGTGAAAAATATGAACTTGTAAAAAAAATAAATGCAGCACTGTTTTATCTTTTGTGGCAAGAGCAGAAGCATCTTGCAGTACTATAAACCATGACATCATGGGGTTGGTTGGTTCAGTGGTGCTGATGAGAGCCTCTCTGTCTGCATCACAGTCAGAGAGACAACAGAATGAACGATGGAGACTGGTGAGACATAGTAGTCCATTTTGCCAAACCTCTACTGAAACAGAAAACAGTTCTGCTGCGCTGGTTGGCAGCATTAAAGGGAAAGAACCTTACAATGAGCCCTGACTGTTTGTCCGGTTTGCAGTGACCATTTTCTGGAGGAAGATTAGAAAGAGCAGAAGACTTTTGAGTCTTGCAAACTAGTGGTCTACTGGACCAGCAGACTATCGCTTAAATCTGCTCAGTGTTTTTAATCAACCTGAGTTCTTCTGCCCAGCTAACACACTCTAACAATCAGCTGCAGCATAAGTCCACTCTTATGACAGGGCGCTGGGCAAGAAGAAGAAGACAGGTAAAGCTAAGTCGGCAGGCACTAAGTCATCAACCATGCCTTTACTCCAAAGCAGATGGTATACACAAACATAGTTCTCTGAATCCATCACTGTTTGAGTCTCTTATAAAATACAATTTTTAGCTCAAACTGCAGCTCTCATAATATTTATTTTATTTAGCGTTTAACCACCCGTGTTTACTAATGTTAGCTCACAGCTGATTTTGTGGACACAGTAGACCATATACTCCTTCACCAGTTCCAGTCTGTCCTCATGGGTAGGACTGAATAGCTACTGTATGTGACCTGTGGTTTTAACTTTTTTTTTAAACAAATTCTAGGCTGGATTTTTTTTTGTGTGTGTGTACATTTGAGCAATTTCATTGCCACGAAATGGCATGTTTCTTTTCTACAATGTGTTTAATTTTGATGTTTACTTAGATTCAAGCTACAGTAACAACTAAAACTAGTTGAGTTTGAGGTTTTGTTGGCCCCCTTTTTTTTTTTTTCATTGGAAACTTTGTAAGTTGTCTTTTCCAGTTCTGGTAAACTGCTCTTGTATCAGCTGAATTTCCCTCCCTCTGCACATTCCTTGCCATCTCATAGATTTTTTCCTTTTGGATCTCTTTTGGGAAACGCTACCAGGCTAGGTAGAAAATTGCCTTGGTTTGAATTGGGTATGTTTACTTTGCAGATTGAAAATCAGTGCTAAAGGTCAAGCTACCAAGTGCATCACAGTCTCCTAGCAACCCCAGAAAGACCGAAAGATCATTATTTACTCATCGTTCATAACAAAAGCAAACGGCTGTGACTGTCTTCATCCCCAAAAACAACCTTGAGGCTAATTTATTCATGCACGGAATAAAGTCCTACAATTATCGGCGTCTAGTGGTAAAGATGGGTTAGAAATCACTTCAAATGCAAAGCACAGCTGTGTATGGTCAGTGGCTGTCATTGGCCAAAATCCTTTCAAACATAAATACATTTGTGTCTGAGAGTGGATCAAGTGGCCTCAGTTACAGCAGTGACTGGCAACTTCTTCAATAGTGTGTACATATTTTCTGCTGTATGCCTATTAAGGTGTCACCTATCCCAAACTATCCTTTAGCACCTGTCAAACAAAGCTGATGCTACAGTTTTAAAGTTCAGATGGTTCACACAGTTATTTGTCCATTCACAGACACCATTGTAAAAATGGCAGCACAGATATGGCGGCTGTCATGTTTGTGGACCAACAACAAGTAGAAATGAACGGTTTATTCTAAGAGAATAAAAACAACATTGTAGTGATTAGATACCAATAGAAACAGAGTTTTTAGAAACAGAATCTTTTCTGCCTTTGAACTCTGACATGTTGCAACTTTCAGAATATACAGCATCCATCTGAAAGCAAGAGCACATGAACAGGGAAACATCTGTTAACAGGATGGTGGTCTACCCATGGCCTTTTTCTAAGTAGATTTGAGTTATAACATAAACTAACAAAGTTATATTGTTGCATAAATTCAGCCAGAAAATAGCTAAAGTATCTGAGTAAAGTACACAAGGATGAAGAAGTTCAAAAAAAAAATTTCTAGGTATCAATCTGGCATAACATGGTTGAAAATACGATAAGAGGACTTTGGGTCTTAAAACACAACTTGAAACATGAAAACAAAAAACTCAAGTGTATAGGCGAGTAACAACTTTCACAGAGATGGATGAAGCACTGAATTATAATCCCGTATTCAACTATTTCTTATGCAATTATTTGTTCATATTTATGTTGTTTTGATTTAACATGGATTAAATGATATATGAATGATATAATAGAAAACTCTCCCACCATGATTAACTCCAGCATTTAGATTCATACCAAGTGCACCAACACAAAAAACAAGCTACTAATTCTAAGCGAGAAAACTACAAAAGGTGAACCATTTCACCAACAAATATGGCCAGATATGCAATGAAGAGGGACATCTTGGAGAGATATTAGACTCTCACATGTAAAACAGTGTTCGCTGCTAATTGGGCGGCAGTATAAGTCATTGCACTCACTTTAGCTGTCACTTACTTGAGTTGGATTACAGTCTCTCTCTCTCTCTCTCTCTCTCTCTCCGTAATTAGAATCAAGCCCTACAGTTTGTTTGGCTGTTGCCTCTGTGGTGTCTGAAGTGTCTGTGTGCTTGGAGTTCATAACACAGAGCACTTGCCCTACAGTGCATTGGGACTGACCTCCAGTGTTAATGAAGTGTAATGATGATAGTCTCCAAAGCAGAACCCATGTCACTTCAGTTTTGCATTGTGGTTTGTTAGAGTAGCACACACTAAACCGCACGCGTACATAAAGCATTTGATCAATGTGACATTCCGATTACATGGAGTTCCCTCGGTAATGTTGGTGACAGCTATGAAACACTGTACGTACTTGACATTGTAAGCAGTGCTGGTAATTGAGTCATGTGGTACTGAAACATTCAAGACAAACTGAATCAAACTCATGTAGATTGAATATTTGTATGTGCGCTGTTGTGTGCATCCTTGTGTTTGCTCCCACCGATCCTGTGCCTCTGTTATCCCATGAAGATACCTGTGGAAACACATTGAAAGGCCAGATTGATCCTGCACTCCATCTCTTTATCAGCATTAAATCAGTGGAGTGTTAGGACATCGTTTAAGCTCTCACAAAGCATCAATACTGGCACTATTGATTTTTTTTAAACAGTTAATGGAAGCCTTTAGGGCAGGAAAGCTAATTAAAATCATATGCAGGTCAAGCTCATTTAAAGACTCCCCATTAGTTTATGTTGAGCTTAACCACGCTCGACTGAGAAATCCATCCATGGGGCATCATAATTGACTGGTGTTTCTAATGGCTTTCCAGTTCTCCTTCGTTCCAGATACAGATAGGGAGTTCCTCTGGCAGATTTCATGCAGCAGGTTTAATAACCCTTATACGGAATCATTAAAGACAATTGATGTGTGTCCCGTGTCCCTAAAGTATCTTGTCTGTGCCTGGAGAAAGTGTTCTGTTTTCAAAGGCAGGAGGTCTTTGGAAATAAACAAGATACTTCCAGCTTTAACTCAGAGGAGAGCGTGACGCATCTACAAATTATGCAAAACAACCCACATCTGGAGGATGCATTCACAGTGAGCTTCAAAATCAGATAACAAATAACTGATAGCATTATCAGCTGCAAGAATCAAATAAAGGCATTTGATTAACACAAATCTTCCTGTTGGAATTTCTCAATTAAAGGAGCTATACCTGATATTATTTTAATCTTTCTAAGAAAAATGGTTTCGGCTCTGTATATTATGTGGTAAAAGGGGGAAGTCCGACTTCCCCCTCTTCAAGTCCTTAAAAATGAATGACTCATTGATTGCTCATATGTACGAGTCCAGGACATTTTAGTTAGTGAAAGCAGCAAAATTTTTAGCTTTGGCATGATGCTCTCTTTTGTATGTGCAATCAATGAGTCATATGAACTTGCCCTTCTTACCAGATAATATACCATGCAAAAAAACATTTTGCTTAGAAAGATTAAAATAATATCAGGTATAGCTCCTTTAAGGATCTAGTTGAAAAGGCTAAAATCTGTGATTGTTGTGGGAAGAAATCTCATCATGTCATGTTGAGTTCTGTTTTGACATGCAGGCAGACCTGCTACATTGCTCCTGGCAATTATTTTCTTCCGGATGGACAATAGTGTCACGCTAATGTTCTTACACATGCCAGCTCTCAACTCGTGCTTGCGCTCTCACTGTATATCTGTGCTCTCTTGTTTATTTCCACAAATCATGTGACGCTCGCTCTGGAAGCCAGATTTGAATCTGTGAGTCAGAGGAGATTAACTTTTGGCTATGTTTATTTTCTCCCATCAAGGGCCAATGTGCTAACAGTAGATTCCAACAATCTTGCTGTGTCTTAGTTTGATTGCTCACACAACGTGACTCTTGCCCCAAACTGCATTTTTCTGCCACAAACATTGTGTCCAGCTGGTGTAAGCAGCGGAGGAAAACTCCTGCACCGTCACAGCTCCAGCAGAGTGCTTCATTAGACAGAGTTGGATCAGATAAAATCTTCCTGAGATTATTTCCCTCTCAAATTATGAATAAATGGGTATGAGGGGTAAAATGGTTCTAGTAAGAGACCATGTGTAATAATAACATAAAATAAGATGTCTGCTTCTTCAGCTTATTTTGTTTCCTGAAAAGCGGGGGTTCATTTTCTACCTCAGCTCCAGCATGTAGTGTGTTGTTTTTTTTTCTTTAAGTTGAAAATGTACTTATGCATGCATGTAATCACATACACACAGACCCTGCCCTTAGAGCTTAATGATTATGCTAATATTAAAAGCTGCTTCAAGTCACGCATGACATTATATTGTTGGGGTTTCGCATAGCATTTCAGGCTCACCTACCAAATTTGAAATGCCTATTAAGGTGGTGGTTATTAAGAAGAAGCCATGCATTAAAATGCCTTTAATGTAAAATGACTGTTTCAGTATAATGGGTGCTGCACAGTACACTTCAAGCGCTCCGTCTGAATTTCATTGGTCACTGAGTTTGCACTCTGTTAGATTTATGTAAGTTGTTTGGTTCCTTTCAAACTTAGCAAAAAGATTTGAACTTTCTAAAGACATGTTTTAGAATTACCGAGCATCTTGCAATGATTCTGTCCAACAGTTTCTGTAATTATCCTTATAACTGTCTATCATTACACATTTGTGTTCCTTAACGAATAACAATGAAAGGTCATTTTAAGAACTACTGAAGACGAATTCAGCATCTATCCTGCATCATGTCTCTTCCCTGAGCTCTGTAACAATCGTATGTGGACTTTTTTTTAACTCCTGCGTTGTCATCTTGGCTCTCTCTTTTCCTCAGCTCCTCTGATAATGTGCTCTTTGCTGAATCAGTCATGGCGTGTGTCCAAAGCAGCTCCATGATAGAGCAGCCTGAGGATGCTGAAGAGCGAGATCGCCAGCTTTGTACTTTCTGGGATGATATTTGAAGATTTTAGATGTTTCTCTGCCGCAACACCCTTAAATGAGTGGGTCATTATCAGGTGTAGGCTGAACTTGACAGTAAGCTGCTTGGAAGACTATCTAATTTGGATGAAATGTGTTGCAGCAGGGTATAATATAAAACCTGCAGGACAAGATGCCCAGAAATGGTGATCCCTGCCATGGGTTCAGGAATGTGCATCATAAATGTCAGTGTGCTTTCCAAATTAGTTACATAAAAACAAATGTTGTGTTGCTTTGATGCAGAAAACAAATCACATTGTGCTATGTGTGACAAACTGTGCTATGTTGAGCCTAAAATCAGTTTTCTTGTCACAAAATTTCATTTCTAACCTGATTTCCATGATCACCATGCTAGAACATGATTTGCTCCAGAGTTTATGCACAGTTTTGCTTTACTGGCTCAAAGAAAGCACCATCCTGACATTTTCTGACATTATTATTTTGTGAATACATAAAAAACTCTTAAATGAATAATGTGAGATTGTAAAATAAGTGACAGAAAATCAGTGATTCAACCATAATATTAAAGATCAGTGTACCACTTTTAGAAACTGATTAAATATTGGTATTCTAATCACCCAGTTTAACAACAATACAGGTTTACTTCAGTGATGCTTTTATAGTAGAACACTATGCTGGCTGTGCATCGTCTTCTACATAAACTATGCATTAGTACAACTTGGTGACTCAGAGTGGGCTCTATATGATTTTTGCATCTAGCTTGACATGAAATCCATTATACTGCTTATAACAAAAGTAACTAAGATCAATGCCTGCATTAGTTTTCTTAAGTGGATGGATTGCATTTTTAAAAATACAAGTTTTACTTAATACTGAAAAGTAGTAGGTATTTCAGGTATTAGATGTATAAGAATCTTTCCATCTACTTATACTGTTAATGTATGAATGAAGTTCCAGATGATGCAGATTTTATTTGTGTAGACTCAAACAAGCATCAGTTGTTAAACGAGCATCATAATCAAAAACTCTGGAAAGCATTTTGTCCAGCCAACAAAGACGAAGAAATCCTGGCTATGTTGAACTTTGCAGTACACCCTTGTGGTGTATGAAATGTATGCAAGCGTGTCTTTAGTGTTTGTGCTCAACATCTCCATCTTCCCATCCTCTTCAAAAGACATGAAGAAACTCCTAAATTGGTTTCTGCTTAACTGATTTAGGTTCATCTGAGGCTGAATTTAGAGGGACTGTTAAAAGATGTGGTGAGAGGATAAAGGAAACCAAAAAGGAGTTGCTCCCCTTCAGCTTCCTCTATACAAGTAACTCTGGTTTCTCAGCACCTGGCTAACAAGCTTAAACCCCCAGAGGCCATAACTCTAATCTTATCTAACACCATCAGTCTCTAATAAAACCCCAGACCCTTAATCTCCAAACTGGATCCTTCAGTTTTTCCCCAAACCCAAATCTTCCAGCCTTTCTTACTTCGGTTCAGTCAGATCAAAGTCTGCAAACAGCTTCCCCCGGCACACCGCTCTACTGTAAAATGAGTAAGAAAAAAAATAATGAGTGTTATCTTTTCACCTTACATAAATACACATGAGAAAAGCAGGCTTGTACTTTGTATCTATATAATGAGTCAGATCGGTAATATTAGATGAAATAATGTACAGTAATGACTCTCAGGGCACTTACATCCGCTGACCTCTCCTGGGAGCTCAATGAAATTATTTAGCCAGCAGAAATTCATAGAGCAAAGCTAATGTGGTGCAGTCTGAGTAAAGAAGATATAGCTTTTCAACTTATTTTCAGCTAAAAGTATGATCTCACGGGAGAGGGATGTGGTTATGTGGATGCTTTTCACACAGATTTGAAAGGCCCGTTTTGAAAGAGAGTGATTGAGCGTGAGCCTGGCTGTGTAATAATTAACTCTAACAAGCTAGGCAGGTTCCAACACTGAACCGATGGAGTTCCTGTACAGTGTGCTCTCTCTGTACCGCAGATGTGCTGTTGACAGCCTCCCCACTCTATATTCAGAGCACATTCTTATCGCTCTGACTGCTCACTGGGGTCATCTGGCTCTGGACAGCAGAGCAATGGCTCTGTGAGGCTGCTCTTTGAGCAAAAGCTGGTAAAACAGTAACCTCAGTGTACAAAGTTAGCTGGATGCTGTTTAGCAGTCATAATGAGGGTGGTTAGTTATATTGAACTGGACTATGTTAATAAGTGGGCTTACTTTTTCCTAATATGTTCAAAAGCACAATAAAGAGCAACACTCACCGACAAATTTCTTTTACTTCAAGTCCTTTCCAAAGTAATCTGTTGTTTATTGACCACTAATGGCCAATAACAAAAACGGCACAAATGAGAGTAGTAACCACGATTGCCAAAGAAAATTGATGCCTTGCGGTTCTGTTTTGCTTGTTCTGCAGTCTTAGACCACACAGTTACTGAAGTCGAGAGGTGAATTCATTAGTGTGTTAATTAAATTTACTTCTGCAGCCAATCTGTGCAGGTCACACCCTCACATCCTTTGTACATTTAGTGTGCAAAGACATCAAGATCCAACATGTAGAACTTCAGAAATGTTTAGTTGCAATGTCAATCGAGTCAACACACTGAAACTCATCCTTGTCTGTTTTTTGTGTTTATTAACCAGGTCCATCTCTGGTGGGAGCTTTAAAGAAGGACTGGGCTTCTCCCAATAGCATAGCTCTTTCCTGGCAGCAACCTGAGGAAGCAACACTTCCTGTCCTCGACTATGAGATCAAATACTATGAGAAGGTACGGTGCCTCTTAATCAATGTTTAAAGGTCCTTTAAAAAGATTCCTAATTAGTTGACTAGATAATTGAGTTGTGTTTTTGTGTTAATAGTTCTGCAAATGTTTAGGCACCTGCACTCACTGTTGTTTGTGAGTTGATCTCCAAAAGGAGTAAAAGAACATAGAAAAGGTCACTGCCTGGGCCAGACAAAAATTCATCAATGTTTTACCATCTTTAGTTTTGGCTATGGCCTCAGTTGGCCATGGCATCATTTTGTAGCTTATTTGATTTCAGAACTTTTATTTCCTTCTAGAGCTGCATTCATGTATTCATTTACAAAACATGGATCAGTTATGTGAAAGTCTGACTTCTGTGTAAGTTCCTCACTAATACATCCCAAAGATTATCAGCGTGGTTGAGGTCCGGTCATCTGTGATGACCCAACCAATCTATAAAACTTATCAGTGTGACAGGCAAACGTGCTAAAGCCGGCATTTTCCAAAAACCACGCATTGGATCACAGTGTTTTGACTGGACAAAGAGAGCATGTGGGTTACAAAGATAATCTCACCGAAGGCTGTTTCTTTGGAGTGTAATACACTAAAAATGTATACACAGAGGGTATTCAGTGGATATCCTGAAAATAAAACCTAGCATGTGATTGGGTTTAAAGTTTGGGCCAATCTGAATGTCCAGTGCAATTAACCTGCAACAAAAGCTAACACTGACTCACTCATGCCCCCTGAACAAAAACACACTGTGTATATTATAATGTTTAGTTTATAAATCCTGTAAGAAGAGAAGTTTGTTTGCTCTGTTGTATTATAGTGGTGACTTCTTTTGGTCCAGGCAGTGTCCTTTTAGATGTTTCCTTAAGTAATCATGGAATTAATTATGGCAGAACTGTGGGAATGAAGTTGTTTGAATTTAAAGTAAAACTTTCTTCATAAAATGACTTGTTGGATTGCCAGAAAGGTAAATGGAAAGCTGTTTATCTGAAAAGACCTTTAGGAGGATTAATCTAGCTATGATTGGTGTCGCACTGCTCAACTGTGCAGTTACACCTGCACAGATATGTTTATTACAAAGAGCCATTAGCAAATAACTTTTGCTGCAGTAGGCTACCTCAACAAATTTCAGTTATTTTAAAATAAATATCTAAACAAGTGTGGTGCTTTTGGAATCAAGAAAATGTAGACTGATAAACTTAAAATAAAGCTCTCTGATCACTAAGAAAAGGTTGCATATTCAGAGAAAAAGAGCTCACAGAGATAAATGGAAACACAAAAATCCCCCATCTCTTCAGGGTCGAGCTTTGCACTCGTGTTGCAGTCTGAGCTTTGGGAAATATTTTACTGCAATGAAGAAAAATGAACGTAATTAAACATCAAATTTTGAAGTCAATCTTGACACCATTTGTAAAATAACAAAAATGGGGAGAGAGTAGCTTCTGCAACAGAACAGTGTTCATAAGCATACTAGTTTACGTAGGAGCACCTTAATAAGTGCAAGCTAAAGGTTTTGCTGTGATCCTCACAATCCCCCAACTTAACACCATCAAATTATGTTAAGTGCAAGCAATAGAACTCAAAGCTTTTTGTTGGGAGAATTGGCAAAAAATCCCAAACAGGAAGTTAATGTCTCAGAGCTGGCTATTAAAGCCATTTACAAGCTGTGATAATTGCTAAGGGGGTGGGGTACTGTATTTCCACCTAGTAGCTATAGAGAAGGCCTAAACATTTCCCTGAAGCTCTTCTCCCTTTTTTTTCTTTGGTGAAAACATAAAATATGGAAATTAAACAAAAAGTGGGGGAAATGATCTATCCTAAAAGATTAATGAGACATAATTTTAACTTTATTCCTTTTTTAAAAATCTGGACATCTTCTCTACTTGTTTATTTATTCATCCACAGTAACACGTTTTTTTTCAGAACATCTGGTAGTGCATTTGTATTAAAAATGTGTCATAAAATTATCTGTGCCTGCCATTTGTGTTCCCTAAAGTGATCAGAAGGCTTTACAGGCTCTGTCTTAGAATATAGCTGGAAGGCAGTTCTTGTCACAGCATATACATTCAACAGCTGCTGAGTGATTGCGACAGTAAGTGAAGAAAAGTGTTTACTACAAGTTAGATGGAGGTAAATCTCGCTGTCAGTGATTGGATGTTAGTGGTTACAATGAATGGATCTTTTTTAGACTAAACATCCTTCAACTGCCTTTTAAAACTTGTTAAAAGCCACTTTGACAGAGCTGAAGTTGTTCTGATCATTATTCCCACACCCACTTTCTCCCACAGGAACACGAGCAGCTGAGCTACTCGTCAACACGCACCAAGGCCCCCAGTGTGATAGTCTCAGGTTTAAAACCTGCAACCTGGTACGTCTTCAGCGTACGCACCCGAACACCTGGTGGATACAGCTCCTACTCCCCAAAATATGAATACCAAACTACAGGAGACTGTAAGTACCTTGAACTGTCTGTTGCACCTTTTATGTCTGTGTAAGTGTGTAACCTGTGCAAACACCAAAAGTAGAACCACTGCCATGAAAATCTAAATGTTTTATTATTAAGGTAGAAATCTGGAAGGATCTGGAAGGTGCATTTCTTTGCAGTTAAAGCAGAAGAGGAAAGTTTTATTTGGGTAAAACATAGAAAAAAAACTATTGCTTGTGTCTATGTCTGTCTGTGTGACACTGAAGGGGGGAGGGTTGTCTGCTGATGGTGGTATGTTTGTATTGGGGCAGAACAACAGACAAACAGAGAGCAGATGAGAAATGAAATGCTGTCATGGCAGAGGAAATACTGGATTTTTTTTTTCCCAACAACAAAAACAGGGTCAATTTTGCTGAAAAACCCATGTTGCCGTCCAGCTTAATATGACACGAGTTACGTTAACGCTAATAGACTAATGTGGCGATATTGTAAAACCTAACTTTATTTGCTTTTATCAAGGCAACATAGTGCCCTGAAAATAAAAATCCTCAGTCAGTAGCACAAACAGATCACTGACACAGTGTCATGTAGCTTAAACTAGTTATAACAAAACAATGCCAGATATCTGACACAATAGAAAATTAAGAGTCTTCCCAAAAATCTGAAACTATCCCTTTACAAACTTTTGATCACCTATTATAAAGAGATTTATGTTTTAAATTAAATTAAAACCCAGGTCTGACATTGCCAGTTCAGATATGCATACTGTCCATGTCGGCATAAACGAGGTAATAAGGACTTGCCTCCTCTGTAATGGGAATATTACAGCTAGATGGAGCAACACAAAATGTCTGCCAGATTAGTCTATCGAAGCACTGAGATATACATAAATGTAGATATATATGAGACTGTTTTCTCCATGTCAATCCTCTAAAGAGTTACAGTATTAGTGGGGTTTTAAAAAGGGGATTAACATATGAATTAGCATTTGGTCTATCTTGAACGATAACCCTAACCCTGCAGGCAAAACATTAAAAATAAAAATAAAACAAAAATAATAATAATAATAATTATCATAGTAGAATTATTGGTGTGATCCATCTGGATCTGCAATCTGTTTATACTGAAAAACTAATGATCTCAAAATCCACCGACAGATTGATGGACTGCAATGAAACTAATTAGGAGAATTTCTTCTAAATTCATGCATAGCAAATAGGCCGCTTTTGTATCTGTGTCACCAAAACTTCAGCTTTTTGCATTGTTTGCTGCTTTTCTTTAAGGCAGTGAGTCAGGCACTGCAGATGCTGGTTGTAAACAGCAGTTTAAGGTCACATAAAGTTCACATGGCCTGGAGCAACACCCAGGGCACTCTGCATCAAGGGCACATCAGCAAATTATGAACCTGGATTGTGATGGTGAGACTCGACAGACACTTTCAGAGCTGGTGCAACTTTCTGATAAGCTGCTGGAAAATATACCCACTGAAGAGATAATCATATGCAGGCGTTAACACAAAAAACTCAAACTAAATGTGTTAGCCCTACTTGTTAATTATTATAACTATAACATTTATGTGGATGTCTGAAACAAATATGTTGTCTGTATCTCATCATGTCATATCCATCAACCTTCAGGCATCCTTTTGTCATTCTGGCGTCCTGCATGTGTTTTCCTTTGTGCCCGTGGTCCTTCAGAAACTTAGACTGTAAACATGTCCACTCCCTAAAAAATCGATCAAATGCTGGGTGGAAAACAAGGAAAAACAGTAACAGGGTTAGTTTTGGGCCATGAAAAAGTTGAATGGTAAGTTTTTCTTATTTTCTTTGATTTAAACACTTATTTAATCAGGAGGCACTTGACATTTACAATTTTATTCCATCTACTTAGTTCACATAAGCTGGAGTAAATAACAGTATACCCATGTGGTGTCGTTGCAGGAATGTACAGGTCCCTGCGTGCCATAAGCACCCTGACAAGAGGGTACTTGAAAACCAATTGCTGCAATCACAGATAAACTATAATAATAATTAATAAATCATTTTATTTATCGCATTTTACATCAAGTAAGTTAACTCTAAGTGCCTTACAGTGAATAAAAGCATTGAAGAGGCATTTTAAAAAGCATTTCAACGGATTGCCTGATTGTAGTACAGCCACTGTACCTCTTTCTTTATAAATAATAGCCTTATACTATATATATATATATATATATATATATATATATATGCAATTCATTTAGCTCATATCCTCAACCCTGATAATAATTGCAACGGCAACTTAGATTAGTGCAATCAATGAGAAAGTCCCACAATGCAGCCCTGCTGTTTTGTATTTTCAATCAGGCTTCTCTTTGTGTATTTGTGTGAGTAGCAGCATTATTGCATACTCATAAAATACAAAGCCCCAGCTGCCCTTTTATGTCGGGTCAGGTATTGTCGAGAGGTGATTTGGCTTCGCAGTGGTCCTCTCGCTTCCAAAGCTGCAGAGCTTTGCTTTATCTGCAGATCAGAGGCTGCTTGGCCAAGCCTTTGTAGCGCCTGGCCTTTTATCTGAAAGAGAAAGCAGATTTGGCCCCTGTCGCTCTCTCCTTCCCTGTCAGTCTGTCTGTCCAACTGTCAGTCACTGTCCCTGCACTCGTTTTTCCAGCCGCCTGTATATCTGTCACTTCCGCTTTTTCTTGTGTTCCTTTTTCATCTTTGTCTCTCGTCTGTCATTTATTTCCTCGTCTGCCGCCTCCCGTCGTTTTCTCTTGACACACACACACACATAATTTCAGAAGGATCAATCTAACGCATCTGTTTTGTAAGTGATGTGAAGAGTGTCCAAAAGTGAGAATCATCATGTGTCATCTGACCGGCCTCACTATTTCTCCACTTCCCCCCGAAGAGTTTGTCATTTTTATCAAGCAAAGGACACACACGGATTCCTGACAGCAGCAGCACTCACTCTGTTCTCTCTTTACACTTCCACGCACCCACATGAGCCTCAGTCATTTGGCTTGCCACCATGCACCCTGATCTTCAATTCATATTCATTAACCATGAAATATTATAGAAATAAGTTTGGTAATAGCAATCATCTTTCAATTATCTGGGATTCGTTAGCCTTGTGACAAGACACAGAAAAGGGAAAATCATGAATATCAAATGGACCCAATTTAACCAAATGATCACGGACTAAATCACAATTTCATGAATGAATAAAATTAATTAAACAGCAGCAGGCAAATGAATCATTTCACCACGAAAGCTGACAGGTTTTTCTTTTTCTTTTTTTTTAACCACCAAGAGCTGATCAAACATCTCTTGATAATATCTGCCCATCAAAAGGACTTACAGGGTCCATGTCTGGCGTGTGGAATGGAGAGGAATTTTCAAGATGATGTTAACTAAAATTGACCTTTACATCTCCCTTTATCCCACCACCCATCTTCCTTTCTTCTGCTCCTCTTGTCTTCACACCTTTTTTTTTACATTTAATTCCTCCCACGGTTTTGTTTCGTTTTCTTTTGTCTCCACATTGTTTCGGTACACATCCGCTCTGCCCAACCCGATGTCTCTTCATCATTACCCCGAAACTCTTCCTTGTCTCTCCCACCTTCAGCTTCGGACATTGCTTCTGATCAAGGCCAGGTGTTGGTCATCGTCACAGCAGCCGTTGGTGGTTTTACCCTTCTTGTCATCCTCACCCTCTTCCTCCTCATCACGGGAAGGTAAGATAAATTCACTTTGCTTGATTTAGATATTCCACTTAGATTTCAAATTCCATTGTATTAGCCAGACAGTGTTGACTACATCTTCATGTTAGAAGTGGGATTTTTTTCTGACTATGTAGCCTTACCGATAGTCCAAGTTTGTCTTATTTAAATAGATTTTCTTAATTTCAACTTTGTCTTTCTTCTTTTGGATGTTTTGCATATGAGCGTCATGTGTCAGTGTGCAGGTTTTTATCCAAAAAGGGTCTAGTGCTTTCACACGAGCAGTTTTTATGCAAACCTTTTCCTAACCTGAACTGTGATGTACGACAGTATTGACAGACATCGGCATGTTGTGTTATTGTGCCATCAGAAGTGTCAGATCAGGAAATACTTCAGTGTTCTACCAGTCCTTGGTGGTCACAGTCAAAGTTATTCACTCCACTCCTTAAGGGTGGTTCAGTACTCTTCATCACAACGACTCATTGCCAGTGTTGGGCAAGTTACTTTAAAAATAGTAAATTCTAGTTATTAGTTACTTCACTGCAGTGGACTGTCGACCTGTCCAGGGTGTACCCCGCCTCTCGCCTGATAATTGTTGGAATCCTGAATTGGATTAAGCGGCACAGCCAATGGATGGATGGATAGTTACTTCTTCTTACAGCATTATAAATATAATTACTTCAGAAAGTAACTATTCTGTTACTTTCTTCAAGTATTTAAATACGCGCCCTTTAATGTAACTATAAATTCAACTTCATGTTCAATTATTTATTAACTTAAAAAAGGATATTAGATCTGACTAATGAGCTAGATGGATATGTAACAGAATAAATCACAATAAGAAAACCTTAACAATGGTAAATTCTCAGGCTTGGATGGAGTGACTCCGATCTCCTTCATGCTGACAGCTAACACGGAGAAACATTTTGTTTCCGGTCATTATGAACATTTCTCACAATGTTCGTGTCTTTTATCTCAGGGAAGGAGAATGATTTCTGAGTTTCCTGTTCTAAACTTTGTCTGTGACTGTTCATTTGTTCAGGTGTGACATTTTATGCTCCTTCAGTCAATCATCATCACATATGCAGCTGTTATGACCATAAAGACAGTTTCAAATCACATATATACAGCCAGTGTGCTGGATCAACACCTCACACAAAGAGCCCCTGAAAAAATATTACTTCACTCTTACTTAACCCTGGTATTCCAAACACTCCTCATGTCTAAGAGCCCACCTTTGTTACTGATTTGGTTTTGATTAGTAGTTTCATCTTTTGAAAGGATTGTACAGTATATCATGATTAAACAATGTTGTCAACACCTGCAGTAGACATTGACAAGAGGAGAGTTTTAGAAATAATGTTAATCTCTAACAAATATCTGTGATAGCAAGCACTGCAGCTGCGTTCAGCTTTGACATCATTTTAACTTTTTCCCTCAGCTTCTGGAGGTTTTTCAAACTTTTTGTCTCTAACGATGGCTTAATCCATCACTTCCGCTTTCATAAGCGATGGCGGTGCCCTTTACATTTTCATACTTTTTCATAGTCACTTAAGGAATTAGGAAGCTTCATCTGCTATTTTGAACCCGCTGTAAAGAAAACAGTGATTTCCACAGCACCTTTTGCATCGTGTCCTGCCCACATATGTGCCCATAAATAGACACAGGTATATTACATTGTTTTTTTATAGCTGCAAGGGTACATCATCTGCTTTACAAAGTTCCCCACTGTGAAATGTTTGTGTGAAAAATGTTCCCTCTGCATCTTTTCCTGATAATCTCCGGTGTTCATGAGCGAAAAAACAGCATAAGTGAACAACCAGCTGCATACAAGAAGGCATGCTTACACATCAAGTGTTTCCTGTCTTAAGTGGTATGAATGTCTGTAATGCAATTAATGTACGTAATAGTCTGAATACTTCATCAGCAATGAACTCAGATACTGTAACTCCTGCACAGCAGACACACTAACTTGTCATGACAGGGGAAGCACTGGTGTCATTAGGACTCTAATCCATTTATGTGGGATTGTAGGCATCATATTCCCTGGCTTATAGTAATATGCACATTAAATATTTCCTATAGTACACTGACAAAACCATGTGAGTCAATAACTGCCTTTGGACACAGTATAAAAGAAATAGAGGGAAAGATGCAGTGAGAGAATGATATAATGTTTGCTTATATTTATGTGTGAATGTGCAGTGTTACATTTCCCACGTGGTGGAAATGCTCGAAATAAATCTCATCCCGAATCCTGAAGCCATGTCAGAACTGGTGCTTTAATACTTAACAAATTGCTGCTGTTATAATCCATTGAATGAAATCCACTGCTTTTGATGCATCTGGAACAAATTAGATAAAATATAGCCTCATAATGGAGGAGGTAGACAAACAGGCACATGCACATAAATATACAGAGAAGAAAGAAAGATAGATCAATAGTCTTTCCACACACTCAAAATGCACAGCAAAATGCACACAGACTCATACACACTCTCACACACACAGACACAGTCTGTTTTTGCACATGAAAATGTGCAGTGGTGTGTAACTCTGCAAGACAGATATCAACAATGCTTCACACACTTTTTTTTCAAAGGTGTGAATTTGAAGGGTTTGGTGACTAAATAATGTGTCGTTTCACCATTAACATGCTGAACAAAATAAATGGAGCTGCAGGTAAACTCAGACTGAAATATTCACCAGTACAACCCTATAGACTGTCTCACTTTTTTTTCCTTTTTCTCTTTTATTTTTACATCAGCAATTAAACACTTAATGTACTCACCTCAATGCAGTGACACAAATCTGTGGTGCATTCACAAGTAAGGAGTCTAATTACCTAATACTCTGGGAAAATGTGGCAAGTGAACACAATGAAGTTCAGTTATCTTGCTTATTGTACGCATAAAGATCTACATCAGACAGACAGAGCGATAGTATTCCAGCAGGGATCATGTGAGACATGCTTTTCCATTTTCTCTGAACGAAAAGGCAAATCAGATGCACGTCAGTCAACCTTCTGAGGAGATCTAATCATGCAAAGTGAAAACACCTGCAAAGTTGTTGAAGTGGTGTGCAGATCTCAAGATTCTGAATATTCTTGACTTTAAAGAAAAAACATTCAGGGCCCCACAGGGATACAAGTATTCACAAGTGATTCTGACTTGATTGAGATTTTATTATTGCAATATAAGCTAACGCTACAGTATAAGCTAAACATACATAAATTCTAAAGTATTTTGATAAAAACTGACAACTACTAAAAATGGAGTATATTATTAATAAAAAGACACATTTACTTGTTTTTTAGTCTCTCCAGTTTTAACATATCTTAGTGTCAAACAGTATTTCCACATGCACAATGTGAAGGTGACTCAATGGATTGGAGATAAACAGCTGTGTAGCCACAAGAACCCCAGCAATCAGGGAGGCTGACCGTAAAAAAAAAATGCTAAGGAGCATAAAGATTGGACTCTGGAGCGTTGGAAAAAGGTCATGTGGTCTGATGATCCCAGATTTACTCTTCGAGGGTGATAAGAGCATCAGTTGAAGAGGAGAAGCAGATGAAGTTATGCAGCCATCATGCCTAGTAGGGATGGAGAAAAAAAACGGATTCACAGAAATATTGCCATTTTAAGATTTAAAAATCTATTTTTCTAATTTTCATTTTTCTAACTTGTCTATTCTAGCTGCTGTGTTGCTTTACTGAGAGGAGCTTTTTTCCCTGATTTAAATGCATCTTTTTCAGCTGGTTCAAATACATGGATGCTGCATAAATCTTAAGAACTGATTCATGTGGGATGTGTTTTTTTTAGGAAATATGGCACCGGATATAGTCTGTAGACCCCAAAATTACTCAACTTTTTCACGTGGTCTTGGTGAAAAAATTGTAAAACACTAGATGGATATACATTTGTTTTTTTGTTTTTGAGCGGGGGTAATTGATGTTCAAAAATCATTGGATTTAGATATAGTTCATAAAACTTTAGCTAATAGAAAGTTTAGCTTTTCTTGTCTCTTGTACACTTAAAAGCAGAATTTAACAGTCTCCAGAGCAAAAATCCAGACCAACTGCAGACCTGCTGTGTGAAAGTTAGTGATGATAAATAATGTGATTTAAAAGCCCTAGGCCAAAATTCCTCAAAATTACATGTTTCACTTTAAATGAGTATATATCTGCAACCACAAGGTTCATTTAAATAAGCTTGGTATCAATATAAAGGTAACACTTGTGAGATTTATGGAGAAGTTTAAAAATCTGAATATGTGTTGCTGGTGAAGAGTAAATTAAGAGGAAATAGCAAAATTTCAAACCTCGCCCCCCCAAAAAATCACTTTCAAGATAAGCAACTCTCTGAAATCATGCT